>JAMALC010000021.1:0-253059 GCA_023628275.1 Rhodotorula sp. M30-05A-2 | reverse complement strand
AGGCCTTTTGCAGAAAGAGCTTCCTCTGCAGGAGCGAGAGCCTCTGGACGCACCAGGTTGGCATAGACGATTTCCCGGTACCCATCCCGCTCCTCCTTCGAGTAACCGCCGACGTGGTGCAATCGCATCTGCTTCAGCACCGTAGACTGCGCGGGGAAAATTGGATCAGCCACTCTGCTCCTGTAAGTAATCCCGTTCCTCAAAACTCCTCACCTTGCCCGACTCTCCGGTTCCGAGCAGCAACAGCTTGATATCTCGTCTGCAACGGGGCAAGGTTCAATCGTCAGCACCGTCTGCGCCCCGTCGATTAGGCATGCGTGCTCTGTGGGTGGTCCCCCGAATCTCGCTCGTTGCTGGAACTCGATCACTTCGCCCAGCGGAACCAAGTGCCACCCTTCAACGATTGAGGATGTCACCGTTGCGCCTCGCACATTGCCGTCGCAAGGTCCTCTTATAGCGGAAAAGCCCTTCGATGCTGGTCCTGGGACATATTCCTTCTGACGACATGCTTCGGTCGATCGCCCGGGCGCGATACGGGCGACGAGTCAGGCGCGAGGAGGTCTCAGAGCCCGCCGCTTCCGCAGTGTACGGCACCCGTACGCCTAATCAGCTATGAGAGCGGCGTCCACGCCGGACAGGCGGGGTCGAGGCGAGGCAACAGCCCTCGGATCGGGCTGTGGCTGGGTCTCACCTTGCGACGACTTTTTCCTGCTCCTTGTTGCGCTCCTGCAGCGCCGTCTGGTACTCTGCCTCCCTCTGCGCATCTTTGGATGCACCGCAGCCCATCTTGCCGTTGCCTGTGCGCGCTCGAGAGTGTTTGGTCGGAAGCGGGGGAGTTTGAAATCTCGCGAGAAGCGATGGCAGCGGCGGCTTGCGAGGCGGCGGCGGCGAGGATCTAGTGAGGGCAAAGGCGGCGAGTCTTGCGTGTAGGAGCGCCGGATATATCCAAGCTATAGCACTGATGAGCTGGAGGGAGACTCTCCGAGGCCGGTCGTCTGCTTCGCCGAAAGCGGCACGGAACTCTGTTCCCGCCAAGTGCGATTCGAACTAACCACCCGCGCTGCCGTCCGTGCCGAAGGAGCTTATTTCCTTCTTCCTCCCTGCAGGCAGACTACATACTATACTGCGAAACGGATCGAAATATGTACTGTGCGCAACTCTAACAGCGTAAAACCGGCTATAGATATCGTGGCGCTCGCCTGAGAAGCTCAACGAGGCCTTGGCGCTCGAGTTCAGATCGATCTATGCGGTGTGGTTGCAGAGGGGGTATGCGAGATGGGGTTGCGAGGGAGGTGTTCTACATCGATATAAGTCAAGGGCGATAAAGAAAACGAGAGCTGCCGGCGTCGCGCATGGGGAATCGGAGACAGCTTTATGCTTGCTCACATACCCATCATGCCGCCGGCATACTGCATCGGTCGGATATGCGTCGGATGCTGCAGTCGCGGTGGGCGCTGTCAGTCTCGAGAAGCGAGGGGGAAGAGGCGTGCAGGCCGGCGACTCACGGGCGAAGCTTCAAACGTCGTGTACTTGATCTCGCCCGTCTCGTCAATCCGGGCGAAGGCAGCAAGGTTGCCGACTTGGTCGACCTGCAGCCAAAGCGCAGCGAAACGGATCAGCATTTCTGGAAGAGGGGCCCCTCGGATCGGACAAGAGGAACTCACATAGTTCGGCGCGGAAAAGACGGTGATCAACCTCCCATCGTGCTCGACGCTGTACCCACCTTGCCGAACCTCGTGCGCGCGAATCACGGCCGTGACCTCGTTCAACTCGGTCCAGCGACGAGTCACGTCCGGTCCGAACCCGAGTCCGACCCCTCGCTTCGACGGTCCGCGACCGTCGGCGTCTTGCGGGTCGGTCCACAGCATCTCGCACATGAGGCCTTCCTGTCCCGGTTGTTTTAGCGACATGCGCGGGATCTTGCGGATGTCGTCGAGCGTGACACCGTCCTTCGAGAAGAGACCACCTGTCGAGAGGGTGCTGAGTCAGCGACCAGCGACCACTGGGGCAAAAAGGCGCGCAAGGTGCTCACCATGCACGACAAAGAACCGCTTCACGTTCTTGTGCAAGGTCGGGTTGGGCGGATTCGGCGCGGCGTCAGGTCGAGGAGAAGAGGAAGCAGTGATGAGAGTCGACAGCGGCACTGCAAGTGAAGGAACAAGAAAGTTAGCTCGTAATTCGGAGACCCGAGACCCGAACCGATGTACGTACAGGCAGTAAAGACTTCTTCCGAGAGCTTGTACGCCTGCGCGCCGTATTTCTTGTTCGCTTCGCCCTGCACCGGATCACTCCCGCGTCAGTACGAGGCTAGGCCGCCAAGCAGAACACGTGACCAGTTCCGCACCTCGTAGCCATAAACCCGGTTCATATCTGTCGTCTCGTGGTTCCCTCGGTTGATAAAGACGTTCTTCGGGAAGAGCCCTGTTCGGAAGAAAAAGCTGTGCTCAGAAGGGTGCGACTCGACAGAAGACCCAGTCACGTGGTGACTCACACTTGTACGCGAGCACAGTGAGAAGGATCTCGGTCGACCAACTACCGCGGTCGACGAGGTCGCCGTTGAAGACGAGGGTATGCGTCGAAGACGGTTTGCCGGTCAACGACAAGAGGTGCAAGAAGTCGTAATACTGCCCGTGGACGTCTCCAATGCTGCCAAGTTGCGTTGATACTCAATGTGAGTGTTCGCCCTTGGGTTCGCGCTGGCTGGACGTAGAGACACTCACACATCGACGGTTTGGCCTTCCGGGATCGGTACGTCCACCAGCGTCGGTTCCTCCTTCAAGACGTCAAACGCTCCGAGCAAGATCTGCAACGCCGTTCTCCGCGGAACGACCTGGCCGTCCTTGAACCACTGCACCATCTCGTCGACAAACTCGGCCGTGATTTCGGGAGACGCGTCGGTGCCGCCGAGGCGAGGGCCGGTGTAATCGGACGGGATGGGAGAAGTGCCTTCCTCGAGCTGTTTCCGGATCTGTGTCGACCGTGTACAGGGTTAGCATTGAGAAAGGGGATGGACACCGCCTGCACAGCGCAACTCACAGAGACGCTGATCGGCTCTTCTTCCTTGCCCGCGATCGCAGCCTCGAACGCCAACCGGCGAATCAGCTTCTGAGTCGCATCGAACTGCTGCTTGGCGGTGGCGTTGTTCGGCTCGAGCGCGAGAACCTGCGACATGTCCTAGGCGTCAACGGGCATTTAGGGCCAGACAATGTCGGGATCTGCGACACACGTGCTTGAGGTCGACGATCGCTGCTTTCGGCTTGAGAATGGCCAAGTTGGCGATAGCCCTCCGGTAGTAAGCCTGTGACCGAAAGATGCAGAACGAGTTAGCCCCAAGGCGGTTCGAGTGGCGACGGTGAGCAGGACTCGCCTTGACAGCGCGGTTGTCCAGCTCGATTGCGCGGGCTGGAGCGCTTCGGAGTCAGCAAAGGTACCGTGATCATAGAAATGGTGCGCTGCTCACTGGCATCTGCGATCGCGAGACCGTGTTCCTCCAACTTGAGCCTGACGGCGGCGCGATTTGACCAGACGATCGGGTCGAACGGGTTCTTATTCAACGAGACCGTGTACAGGTCGAGAGATTCGCGGTAATGAGACTGGGTGAACTGGGCGTTCGCTTGCGATTTGAGAGAGAGGGCGAGCTGTTCGGGGGAGATGGGTCGCAAAGAGCAGAAGGAAGCAAGATCGACGTTAGCGGGCTTGCATGACTTGTAGCGGCTTGAATACTCCTGCGCCATCACCTCCATAGGCCCTTGACCCATCTCACAGCTGCAGGAGATCCACCGAGAGATCCGGAAAAAAAGAGGAACTGGTTGCTTACTTTTTTGTCGTCGTCGCTGACCTGGTCCGCCGAGTCTGCCCTGATACCGCCTTCTCCGCCGGTGACTGAAGTGCCGTCGATGGACGGTTCCGGTGCCTCTCCGTTGAGCGGTGCGCGGTATTCCTGGAGGTCAGCGGACGAAGTGGCGGACGACGAGTCGGCGTCGTTGGGACTCGACGAGTGCGCTGGCGAGGCGGGCAGGCTCGAGACTGGCGATGCGTCGTCTGCTGCGAAGCTCATCCTGGATGAAGGTGGCTTGTACGGTGTGGCGGGAAGAGAAGCTTCGAGTTGGTTGATCGCCTCCATACGAATCGGATTCAGAGTCGCGTGCTCTCGCCCTTTCCACCATGCTCTGCTACGGCCCTGACGAGAGTCTAGGAGGTTGGATCTGCCCTCGCTTGACTATGCTCGATCCGAAACTGCACTTCACTCCTCGCTCCTCGACAGACTCCCGTCCTTTCAGCACTTTTGACTTGGCGCAACTTCGGAGATTCTGCTCTACTATGGACCTTCAAGCTAGTCACCGATCGTATGATCATGGCGGGCCGGCTTAGCTCTGCTCTACTGCAACAATCAGCGCTGTCAGCGCGCTAACGGGCACCTCGGGTTGTCCGCGGCGCTCGCGATCGAGTTCCTCCTCGCCTAGCTCGCCCCGTCCCCTTCCTTCCGCCGCTTCCCTTCGAGCCCTCACTGAGCGAACTCACCGACCTCACCGGATCCGCCCCGCCTGCCACCCATGTCAGCCAATGCTTACGTGGACCATCCGGCGGAATCAGGCCTGCTCGATACCCCCCCCACCCAAGCTGCTGTGAATGACAGGGCGGGAATAAGAGGAGTCGACCGCGTGCCCCAATTGCCCGAGATCGAGAGGTACTGACAATTTACGATCAATCTCTTTTGGCAAGAAGGAGAGGATTGCCAGGTCAAAGACGCAATCCACGAGGAGCGAGACGTGGCCACTTCGTGGCACGCTCAGCTGCAGGGCGTGGCTCAGCAACCCCGTGCCTCTGAAGAAGAGCAACGACGGTGGCGCGCCCAGATATATGGGTACTGGCGACTTTATCTCGCGCGGGTGCGCTTGCGGTTCGAGAGACTGCGCGACATGAAAACGGCGGGCGAAATCGAGCAGGCCCGCCGCTTCGTGGTACGTTTCGGCATGCAGAGCGTCCCTACAGAAGGCTAACCAAGCTCGTCACTTGCAGCTGTACGCCATCGGTCGCGAATCGCCATCCCGTCGCGAACTTTCCTTCACTTGGTCAGTCTTCTTGCCCTTTCGCACTTACGGCTAGCTCTACGTACTAAAGTTCCGCTTGTTCCTTCTTCCCTGGACCTGCATAGCTCATACACTTGCCCAACTTGCCCTGGCCAAACGCGCTTCTTTCGCCGCAACAACCGGAACAAGTTGAGTATCGCCGACGCGCTATGCAAACATTGGGCGCTGTGTACCCCTAAACCGGCCGCTTCTGGAGTGCTTTGTGCTGGGTTCGTGGCGATTCTGAGAAGGTTTGAATCGCTGAGCTTTGGTACCGGACCTGCTGGTCGCATGTACACGCAAGGTCGCCAGTCCGTACGACAGGGTTAGAGGACCCGGAATGTGCGCGGGGAAGAGTATGTAAGACCCGAATCGACTGATCGGGAATGCGCTTGCTCACGACCCTCTTTGAACGTTCGGGTTGTCCGCGGAGCTCGAGAGCGTTCTTTCGTCTCGATCTCTCTTTCTTCGCTTGCATCTTCCTTTCTTCTCCCCGTCACTTGTAGTACGCGCGTGTCAACCTCTTGCCGTCGCCACCCACAACATCGACGAATACCATGTCAACCGGTGCCTCCCGCAACAACGCCAGCGAGTCTGACCTCGAAGCCCTCGTACAAACTGCCATAGCAGCCAGGAGGACCATAAAAAAATCTAAGAGGGCACCGGGGCGAGCAGATGTCGAAGCGGCCTTGCGTGGCATAGCCCATGGTCATTCGCATCCGTCCAACGGGCGCGAGCCCGATCCGGTACTCAACGCCGCAATCGAAACGGAGAAAGGGATAGTCCTTCCGTGGCTCGCTGAGCTTGTCGCTATTGCGGATCAGAGCCGAGAACCAAAGGAGCAGGCCGGAATCTATGAGTACTGGCGGACCTATGCAAAATTCACCGAACTCCGGCGCGATAAGCTGCGCGAGTTGCCGCTCACCGAGGCACGACAGTTCATGGTGCGGCACTGCCCAGGTTCACCGAAACCTACTCTAAGGGACTGACGAGGCTGACGCCACAGGCCTACGCGACGCCGATGCGGATCTTTGAGACTTTGGTGAGCTTGTCCCCTGTGTGCCCGTCCCAGCTATTCATCAAGACCTTCCTGTTCTCTCCTCACCGTTCCCGCTTCCCCCACGCAGGAAAAACACTGTCCTGGCATGCCCTGGCCGGCAAGTCTCAAGCGGAGTGATATACGCCGACTCCTCAATAGCATGGGACCTTTCCATCCGATCTCTCGCCGGGCAGCGGAAACGTTCGATGCAAGAGATCGGCCTGTCTTCGGAAACAGAAACTCGGATACGACTATCTTGCAGCCGTAAGATTTGCCACCCTGTACAAAGTATGCGCGACCACTGTATGCATCCTCCCTCGGAGCATGAAGCGTAAGTTAGGAATCTGTTTGCGGCCTTGACAATCGAGCCGTCTCTACCCCTTTGCGCGCTGTCCAAACATCGAGAGCCATCCGGAGCCTCCCGACTGAGGCGCGCCTGGTGCGGGGTTTGCGGAACCCGAACTCGTGCCGACTTTTGTAGGAACGTCCCCTCGCGACGTCGGTTTCGGGACCTTGACGGGGCGCGGCGCTGGCGCAGGCGGTCTTGGACTGATTTTGCGGGTCAATCCGGAAGTGTTGAAGAGACTGCTCCCCGAAAGTTTGCCGCTGTCGTAAGCCAACAAGCGCGCGAGAACTATTCATTCGAGAACTCTTCGCAAAGCTCATCTTGAAAGGAATCAAACCAGCCTCCCGAGCAAATTATGTACGCGCGGCATGAGCCACTCACTGCGCCACGGATTGAGCGAAGCACGTCTATTGAGAACATTTCGAATGGGAAAAGCGGAGAGGCAAATAAAACATGGAGCAAGGCGCAAGCTGTCGTAACGTCCTTTTGCTTCCGAATGTTGGGATGGCGCCAAAGTCCGGCGACAGCGCTGCGTGGAGTGTTGACGCGCTATGCAAACACGGGGACTGGCCGCTTCTGGTAGTGACTTCGGGAAGGTTTGAATCGTTGAGCTTTGGTATTAGACGTGCTGGTGGCGTAGGCGTTCTTTGGAATGTACTCGTAAGGTTGACAATCGATACAAAAGGGCTGGGTAAGAGATAGCTCTGTGCATGCGTACAGCAAGTCTCGATGCGTGTCGCGGTCTGCGCGCGACCCTCCTTAAGCTTGAACGTTCGGGTTGTCCGCGGATGTTTTCCATTTCCGATCTCAGATCTCAGACCTCCCTTCTCGGCGCTTTCGCCCCCTGAGCTGCCTCTCTCTTTCACCGCAATCGGCCTCAGCGGACCCGCGCCTTAGACACCCATGTCCGCCAGCGCCTCTAGCGCCCATCAAACCGAGTCTGACCTTCTCTCTGAGCTCGTGAGGAAGTCCGTGACTTGGCGACTTGGTCGGGTCGTCAAGAAGACCGCCAGCCCGACATCAGGAGAGGTTGAGAGGAAGCTGAAAAGTACAGCAATCATCTTCGGGAACAAAGACCGCGACATCGCTGATGCTCTCAGGCGGGAGGAAGTGGTAGTCCTTGCGTGGCTCCATGAGCTCCTGACCATCGCGGACGAGGTTGACCCCGAGGCTTCCGACCTTGATCAGCAGCGCTTCCACCTTTATAGCTACTGGCGGGGGTATCAGTACTTTGTCAACGAGCGGTTGGAGCGCTTGCGCCAGTTGAAACTTACGGGTCAAGGGCTGGCGCGGATTCTCATGGCGAGTCAGACTTGGCCTCACAATGAGTCCAGCACGCGCAGCACGGCTGACAAGATTGATGTCAAAGCTGTACGCAACTCCAGAGCGAATCTTTGTCTGCTTTGTCCGTTTGTCCCTTTTGCACCTGTGCCAGCTCTGAATACGACTTCCCTGGTCCGTATTCAAGTACTCACTATCTTCTTTGCTTCCCACACAGCTCCAAGAATACGCCAAACATGATATCCACATGCCGTGGCCAAAGGGCCTTCTGTTGCCAGAACAAGTAGAATCTCAAGAGGTGCAACCAAAACAACGAAACCCGACTCCACCAAAGAGCAACATCCATAAGCTCCTGAACCCTCCGCAGCAAAGCAGTGTACACGCGCCATGGCATAGTCTGGGGCCTTTTCAACCAATCTCTCGTCGGGCCTTGAGGAAGCTTCATGTGACTACTCCTCGCGTGTTTGACCCCAGGATACTGCATCTGTAGTGAACCGTGCAATTTGAGATGTCTGGTGCTGTACATTGGGCCATGACCGGGCCGCGCCAGTCTTTTGTACCATGGGAGACGGATGTACGTGCATCTGCATCCCTCGCTTTCACACATTGCGTGGCGAGAACCTTCTGTGACAACACTGCTGTGCGCGCTTTCCCAAGTACCGAGAGGCCACCCCAACCCGCCAGTCCAGGTACATATGCTTTATGCGGGGCTCGCGGGAGTTGAGCTGGCGGTGAGCTTAGGAAGGTCAGTCACCCTCCGCAACATGAGCTTTGAAACCGCTTACAGTATATACTGGACGCGATGAAGGCGCACGGCAGTCTTAGAGAGGTCTTTGAGCGAGCTTGAAAGAAGGCGCGTTGAGACGACGGTGCTTGCCGCAGGTGAGTGTTAGCAGATGGTGGAGAGAAGTCTGACATGCCCGTGCTTTCGTGCGTGAGCGATCCGCCTCTCACCCTCCGGCTTGTCCGTGGAGCTCAAGATTGTGAGGTCCGCTTCTCTCGTCCCTTAGACTCGTCCCTTAGACTACATAGCCTTCTTGCAGGCTTCCAGGTTCCAGCTCCCTTCCCGTTCGCCCCTTTCCTCCTGCTTTCGCACGCGCTGGCTCGCGCGAGCCTCATACAGTCACCGTCGCAAGATGACCCCGCCGAACTCGCACTCTGCGTCCGCTAGGAATACTACGGACCTCGACAAGGCCGCGGCTCCCCTTCTCCAAACTCTCATAGGAGAGGTCGTGGACTCAAGGAAACAGTTGACAGCATGTGCCCGGAAGCCGACATCGAACCAAGTCGAGAAGAAGCTGCAGTCTACAGCCAGCCTCTTTCACACCAAAAATGCGCCGACGGGCGACTCTGAGGTCAACACAGCCATCGCTGTGGAGAAAGCGGTAGTCATGGCGTGGCTGCACGAGCTCGTCCGCGCCGCGGATCAGCTCGACCCCGAAAGTAAAACGAGGGGTCAGCAGGCTCAGATTTTTTCGTACTGGCGCGCTTATCAGGACTTTGCTGTACTCCGGTGTAGGACAATGTGCACAATGTCAGCCGCAAATGCGCGCAGCTTCATGGTGAGTCGGGTCAGTACTTGACCCGAAAGACGATTTCGCCATGGACTGACGAGGCTGGCGTTACAGCTATACGCGACCCCCAATGCGGATCTTTGTCTGCTTGGTCCATTTGCTCGTGCTCGCTCTACACACACGTTTGCTAATCTCTACTGACGGTCTTTCGCTCCCCCGCAGCGCGAAAGATATCGCGACATGCCCTGGCCGACGACGCTTCCACCGCCACCGAGGCGGAGTGACGTTCACGATCTCTTGCGCACTCCTAAGCCTTTTCGTCCAATCGCTCGTCGCGCGGTGGGGTCGCTCTGCGCGACTTCTCCGCGCGTCTTCTGACCCAATTATCGGGTCTCCAGTGCCTTGTAATTGAAGGGATAAAGAATCAACTCTACACCATTGTACTGCTGGACAGACTCGAGCCTGGAGAAGCGCGAAAAGGAAGCGAAAGGGAAGCACGATTGCGCAAGCGACATTCGCATACATGGCATTACAGCGTCGCCCGTCCTTCATACGGAGATGGCCCTACCGTGGCGAATGAATGAGAGAGCCTCCTTTGCACACACAAGGGGTCTAAATGCTTGCATCCGATGAAGAGTGCGCGGCTGCGCAGCGACACCGGTTCTCTACCCCTTTGCGCGCTGTCCAAACATTGAGAGCCATCCGGAGCCTCCTGACTGAGGCGCGCTTGGTGCAGGGTTTGCGGAACCCGAACTCGTGCCGACTTTTGTAGGAACGTCCCCTCGTGACGTCGGTTTCGGGACCTGGACTGGGCGCGGCGGTGGCGCCGGCGGCCTTGGACTGACTTTGCGGGGTGGCGGTGCCGCTGAAGATGGTCTAGGCAGAGATGGAGAAGAGCTGCTAGTAGAGCGATCGATCGGCGCCTTGTGCTGTGAAGAGCTGGGAGCCGGCGTAGTGGGCGGAACGCGAGAAAGTCGGATCGAGATCCCCGTCGCCGCAGACTGCGCCGCCATTCCGGAGTCTGCTGCTGTGATACTTGAGCGTCAATACTGGCGGGTAAAAGAGACTGTCCCGCGAAAGTTCGCCGCTGTTGAAAGCCAACAAGCGCGCATGAACAGGACGCAATCGGGAACTCTTCGCCGAGCTCACCTTGGAAGAAGCCAAACCAGCCTCCCCGAGCTTGTTCCGCCTGCTGCGGTAATACTGGCGAGACTTGAATGTCTAGGGAGTCGGACCCGCGCGAGAGCTTGAGCCGTTTCCGCTTGATCCGCTCCGCGAGCGCCTTGAGCGTGTCCTCTCCCGCTGGATCACGGCATGCGAGTTCAAGAGCAGGAAGAGTCGGATCCTGCCACGAGTGCGAGCACTTAACAAGAACGTCAAAGGGCTGGCAGAGTCCCATGCGTCAACTCACTCCGAGAAGGGCCAGGCAGTATCGGTAGTGTGCCTCGACAGCTTTGGGCGACAGGTCGGTGATGTCTATCCGCGGCGAGGCGCGAGGTGAAGGCGATCGGGGCCGAGATGGTGATGTAGACGGTGCAGGCTTATCGCGCACAGTAGCGGGAGGAGCAGGGGCCGCTTTCTCCTCCTTCTTTCGCCCGGAGGGCTGATTAGCGCACGGCACGGGCTCAGCCGGCTTTGGCGTCGTCGCGGCTGCTGGAGTTTGAGGAGGGACAGGTGCTACCGGAAAGAGGTGCTCAATGAAGTAGCAAAGCGCGAGCAGACTCGCAACCTCGAGACCTGAGGGTCGGTCCGAAAGTCAGTGGCGGATCTCTTGATGAGCCGATCTTGCACAATGAGCCCACCTTTGCGATCGCGGATACGCGGCTCGATACGCTGCGCGTACACACAAGTCGTCAGCTCATCGCGCGCGGAGCGAAAGGGAGCTGCAGCGAAAGGACTTGCCGCGACATTATGATCGAGGATCTCGATGCTGCCGCCTTTCCGGTGCGGGTGGTATTGCAGAATTGGGAAATTCGGATCCGGTTTGCGTGACTGTCGAGAGAGTCGAGATATCAGTCTCGTCCGAGTCTCGCCCGGGGAATGCTGCTGGCCGGCTCACGGCGCTCAAGGTGAAACCGCGCTCGCCGCTGAGCAAGTTCCCCACTTCTCGCGTCCAGACGTAACGCGTCTCTTCCCACTCCATGTCCCAAGACCAGCCGAGTCCGGGCTGGTTCCAGAGGTGCACCTCGGCATCGGGACCGAACAAGCGAGTCAGGCGGTGCTTCGGATTCGGTTTCGCGTTCGGTAGAGACGGCGGCGCGATAGCCGAGGTTCCTAGTCGGTTGAAAGTGTACGGATCGTAGGCGTTGAAGGTGCCGTCCCGGTCATCCTGCGAGTAGATGTCATTGAAGAGACTCCTCTCGGTTGAACGACCAAAGGTGCCCATCCTCACTTTGTGCAAAGCGTACGCCTTCAGGGTCGGGATGCTGTCATTCGAAGCGTACACGTCGAGGTCGATCCATCCAGGTTCCGCAGCGCGAGGGCGGACGAGCAGAGTGTACACTGTCGAATGTCATCAGAAACGAAGTTCAGCTCCGAGATTCTCCATCGGCGACCTCGACTGGGCTCACGAGCAGAGTCGAGCGGCATTCACGAGAGCGTTGAGCGCGTGTGTGACTGAGCAGGAGCGGGGTCGAGATGCGAGGAGGGCCAAAGAGGCGACGAGATTCGAACGAGGCGGTGCAGCTTCCGAGCGAGACTTGGCGCGTGAAAGGGAACCGCGAGCGACTGGGGAGGCGACAAGAAAAGCGCCTCAGAGTGTCTGTGCGTGTTCGTGATTGCACTGGTCTAAAGGTCATACACATGGTTCCGAGTCGATCACTCGGATGAAACTGCTTTTGGACGCGGGTATATTGGCTCAGTTCAACCCTTCATCGTCTGCCGCCGCGGCCGCGAGGTCAATGTCGACCTCGTCCTCCTCCCTTCGCAGTGTGATTCGCTCCTCCTCCTCCTCTTCAGCATCGCCGTCCAGATCCAGAGCCTCAACCGGCTCCGCCCTCCGCCGAGGAAGATCGGCAGCGTCGTCAGCGGGTCCAGCCGCCTTGCCGCCACCGGCCTCTTCAGCCTGCAGGATCGCCTTGATCGGCAACGCCGTCGTCCCCTCGGCCGCCGCCGGGATCGCGACGCCGTCATCCTCCGGGTGCGCACCGGGCGCCTCGACCGGCTGGTTCGCGACCACGCTCGTCGTCATCATCTCGCGGTCGTTGAGCGGGACGCCATCCTGCTCGCCGCCCACCACTTCAACAAACAGCGGACCGTCGCGGTCCTCATCCCGGACGGCGTGCTCTGCGCGGGGCGGCTCGTCCGGGACCGAAGACGAGACCGGCGCCTTTTCGACCGGCTCGAAGCCCGCCCGTCCGGGCTGCACAGCCGCCGCAACAGACGTCGCCGCAGAAGAAGCAGCGTCGCCCTCCACCACCAGAGTCGGAACTGCACTCTGCGGCGCATAGTCGGATTTCTTCTCGTGGAAATCGGCACACGAGAAATCCCAATTCCGGCCGAGCTTCTTGGCGCGCTCGCACTGGCCTCGGGTCCAGACACCGGCGTACGCGAGCGGCGAGAGGTACCACCACGCGAGGACTGCACCACCGACCAGTGTCAACGCCACCGAGAGGCGTAATCGCGGACGGAGGCGAGACGTCGCGAGGTCGAACGCGGTCGCGAGGAGGAGGAGCGCAAAGTAGAGCGCGGGGAAGTAGTGGTGGAGGAAGAGTTGGCGGCCCATGAGGAAGAAGGGGAAGTAGTGCAGGAACCAGCCTGCAAAGAGGAAGGTGCCGACGCGGTCGTAGTAGACGACTTGGGCTGAAAACGAAAGTCGCGATTGGTCAGCCCGCATTCTTCGTCTTGGCCGTGAGAATGCACACTCAGGCATCCACTCACAGTTTGCAAAGTCCTTGTAGCCGCGTTGGGCTCGCAGGATGAGCAATCCTCGAATAGCCAGGAACGAGCTAACGGCGATGGTCGAGAGAGCCCAGACGAACGGGTTCCCGATCAAGTAGACTTGGCGGTGGTCCTTGACCCAGCTGCGGAGGACATCCCTAGTCAGTGCTTAACCCTTCATGCACTAGCGGCGTGAGAGAAAGAGCCAGCCTCACAAGTTGATCCCGCGGAGGAGCAGAGGCCAGCTCGAAGGGCGCGAATCGTAAGCGTGACGGTCCGTCAAGCCCTGATTCGTCTGCCACATGACAGCTTGGAGTTCGGCAAACTTGGCGAGGAACGACGGACGACGATAGTTGACCTTGCGTGCGTCGAGGGGAACTGCGGATGCGGCAGGTTTAGCCCTCGCGGAGGCGCCGAGGGAGAGGAATGAACGGGGGCCGGGACTCACGCATCTTGTGCTCGTTCGTCTCGACGTACCACAGCGCGTTCTCGCGACTCGGGTTCTTGTTGCACGTAACTTCCTGCTGCTCGAACCCCCACTCGGGCAGTTTCACCTTGTGACTGAACAGGTAACACCCCGTCAACATATGGCGGAGGCGGAACCTCGTCCTCAACGCCTCGAGGTGGGTCTTGGCGTGCTTCCCTCCATAGGCCGACTCGACCTGATCGATCTCGAGGACCCAGTGGTCGTTCGCGTCGCCTTCAAAGCCTTCGAACCCGTAGCCCGAAACTTCGTTCTGGTAGTCGACTTCGCTGACGGGCGGGCGGATGTCGTGCGAGTGCAGTTTCTTGTGCGTCGAAGGGTGATGGAAGACGAGCGTCTGGCGGTCCTTGATCGGCGTAGGGGGCGCGTGCGTCTCGACGTCGGGAATGTTGGGATCGGCAGTCGCGTTCATGACGAGCCAGACGTTGTTGTCGTCGCGGTGCGGGTACAGCGTAATCTGTTGTTCTGCGTGAGAGTGGACGGTTTAGCAAGGGCTTTTCCTTGGAGGCGGGAGACCAGGCTTACGTTGACTGCCGCCGGGATACACGTGAGGATGAGAGTGCAGGTAGCCGCCCTGCGTGTGCGCGTGGCGAATGGTGACGCGAGAACCGACCATGACGTCTGTGCGACGCGCGTGTGCAAGAAGAAGCCAGTTCCGAGTTGGTCGGAGGGGAAAGGAAGAGAGAAAATCAGCTCGTTTTCGCTCGTTGATTACCCCGCCGCCCGCCGTCCTTCAAGACGCACCTGCAAAGGTGTCTTGCATGCCGTGTCCTCGAAGCGTGTGCTGAAATTCGGAACTCATAAAGCCGTCTCCGTCGCCCGAGTTGCTCAACACGGCAAAGTGAATCGCAAACATCGAGATGTAAAACACGACGGGGACTGCGATCAAGCAGATGGCCCTCGCGACAAAGTGGCGAACGAGGAGCGGGATCGGGACGCGCAAGTCGCCGAGGAGGAGCCAGAGTTGGAGGACGGTAAAGACGCCGACGGTGGCGATGGTGAACAGGCCGACCCACTTGCACGAGACGACGGCGCCGAGCGCGAGTCCGGTCAGGGTCAACCAGGTCCACCACCTCTTGGAGAACGGGCCGACTTTGCCGTGACGATCGCGCGGCGTCTCGTTCTCGTTCGAGAAGCCGATCCAGAAAAAGGCCGACAAGGCCGTGAACAAGATCAGGGGCGAGTCGAGCAGGATGAACCTCGATTGGGTGATCAACCCGTTCTCGAACAGGACAAACAGCGCCCCGAGCAAGGCCGTCGCGGGGCGGAGGTGCAACGCGCGCAGGGTCAAGTACGCGAGGGGGACGAGTGCGAGTCCGAGGGTCGCGGGCAACAGGCGCATCGCGATGTAGGGGACGTGCGCGGGTCCGTACTCGGCGCCGATGTCTTTAAAGTCGAACTGGCCGCCTTTGAAGCCGGCGAGCCAGGCGACGAGGGTGATGAGGAGTTTGGCGAGTGGCGGGTGCACGTCCATGAAGAAGCGCGACTGGATGTACCTGCGCGCGGATCGGGTCGGGTCCGGTCAGTCATAAGGTGGGTGTCACTTCGTGTGGGTCCGGCCTCTAGTATAGCAGAAGATGCACTGACTTGTTGGCAAAGCTGAGATTCGACCGTGGGATACGGAAAGGCTCGTCAGCCGGGTTTCTCGATAACGAATATCCGGACTTGCCACCAGCCATTTCCTGCCTGCAGCCGTCTCGACTCACCCTCCAAAGTGGACTTCATCAAAGCTGCGTTGCGGAGTGGACAGGGATCAGTTCTCCGGTGCGGTGCGGAAGAGGAATGGCGACCGCGCGCGGACTCACACGACGCTGCTCGGTCTTGCGATGTGCCAGTAGCGTACGACTGCGCCGAGCAAGACCAACCCGGCCAGGACGCGGTTCTCGCCCGGCTGGATCACGTCGAGTCCGCCTCCGACGCGGCTCCACCAGCTGGTCGTCCCTGTCCGGGATCTGGATGCTTTCGCGAGTGGGCGGTCGTCCGAGAGGGAAGCTTTGCGAGGTCGGCTTGCTCCCGCTCCCAGGGATGGCTTGGCATCTGTAGACTTGTCGTAGGCGTCGAGAGGTGCGTACGTCGACGTGGACGCGGCGCCGAGTGAGCGGTCGCCGAGCCGGCGTGACCGCAGTGGGTCCGAGGCCATCGTAGCTGCCTAGCCTATCTGCGCCCGACTGGACAGAGTGCGTTAAGAGCGAGTCTATGCACAGCTGCACCGCCTCAGTCTTGCTGACATGTGTTTCTGCTTCAGCGCGTGCACAGCTTCTCTCTCTTGCTCCTCCTCCATACATACACAGTGAGTACAGTAAGAGCCAAGTCATAGAGCCACAGTGAAGCATAGGCTGACATTCTGCCCCCATCTTCCGCCCCGCCCCGCCTGCTCCGTTCCTCCCGGAACCTCACACCCTCGCCACTCTCCTTCCATCACCCTCTCGAAAGATCAACTACAATGTCGACCTCGGACCAGCCAGCTGCAGCCACAACAGCACCGGAACAGGACCAGCCGCAGAGTCAGTGGCGACCCATCGGGGAAGCCGTCGGCGCAGGCGACGTCCCCGTCGAAGTCATCGAGTCGCTCTGCCTCAACTGCCACGAGCAGGGCGAGACCCGCATGCTCCTGACCGTCATCCCCTACTTCCGCGAAGTCATCGTCTGCTCCTTCCGCTGCGAGCACTGCGGCCACTCGAACAACGAGATCCAGTCCGCGGGAGAGATCCAACCTCTCGGCGCCATCTACACCGTCAAGTGCACCGACCGCGACGACCTGAACCGCCAACTCGTCAAGTCCGAGAGCTGCACCATCTCGATCCCCGAGTACCAACTCACCATCCCCGCCGGGCGCGGCCAGTTCACCACCATCGAGGGCGTCCTCGCCGACACCATCCGCGACCTCGAACACGACCAGCCGCTCCGCAAGATCCAGCACCCCGAACTGCACGAAAAGATCCAAGACCTCGTCGCAAAGCTGCGCGTCATTGTGCCCAACGTCGAAGCTCCTCCCGCCGCCGCCGCCGCCGACGACGAACCCGAACCGACCGCGTCGACGTCGTCCGAGTCCGAAGCCGCCACCACCGCGCCGCCGATGCCGAATTTCACCCTCAAACTCGACGACCCGTCCGGGAACTCGTTCGTCGAGACCCGCGGCGGGTTGCAGGACCCGAAATGGTCCAAGCGCGAGTACGGCCGCGACAAGGCCCAGGACGAGGCGCTCGGACTCAAACACGACGAGGAGCAGGACAAGGCGACGAGTCACTACCCGGAAGAGATCCTCTCGTTCCCGGGCGTGTGCTCCCTCTGCGGTAGCGAACTCGAAACCCTCATGAAAAAAGTCAACATCCCGCATTTCAAGGTGAGCACGTCCGCCTTTTGAGCGAGTACTGAAGGATTGCACTTGTCTGACTCGACGTGGACACGCGTGTAGGACATCATCCTCATGTCGACCAACTGCCACGATTGCGGCTACCGAGACAACGAGGTCAAGTCGGGCGGCGCCATCTCGGCAAAGGGTCGCAAGATCACCCTCAAGGTCGAAGACACCGACGACCTCAGTCGAGACATCCTCAAGGTGCGTTCACGGGGTGCTCCTTTTTCGACAAGCAGCAGTGACACTGACCCCCTCTTGAAACGCCCTCGCCACAGTCTGAAACCGCCGGCTTGACGATCCCCGAGATCGACCTCGAACTGAACCCCGGCACGCTCGGCGGCCGGTTCACGACCCTCGAAGGCCTCCTGCAACAAGTGTACGAAGAGCTCGACGAAAAAGTCTTTGCCCGGGGCGACGCGGCCGAACGCGGCGTGACGGACGAGATGGCGACTTTCCTCGGCAACTTGAAAAAGGCCATGGCGGTCGAGATGCCGTTCACGGTCGTGTTGGACGACCCGTTGGCCAACTCGTACATCCAAAACACGTGGGCGCCCGATCCCGACCCCAACTTGGTCGAGGAGGACTACGAGCGCGACCACTTGCAGAACGAGGAACTCGGACTGAACGACATCAACACCGACAACTATGGCCACGTCGAGGTTCCCGAAGGTGGCGAGAACGCCTCTCCCACCACCGCCGCCGCTGCCGCGCCGGACGCAAAGAAAGAGGAGGTCAAGCCGATCGTGCAGGCTTAGTTAGGCGTTCCGCTTTTCATTCTCTCATTCGCATAGATGGACGGATCCGCCCTCGCGTGGGTCCCATGTATGATATGACTATATAGCAAGTCAACCCATGATGAATAGGATGGAGGAAAGTGTTGTCTAACTGGTCTACAATCGGAGAGAAAAAGTCTTACAACATGAGGGGAAATGGAGATGGGGGATGAACGGGCCGAGACTGCAACCGAGGTTATGGAGCAGCGCCGCCTTCTTCTGCCGGCAGTGGTAACGACGAAGCGACTTTGCCGCCGAGGTAGCCCAGCGTGTTCAAGCTCCCCTGCGGAGATTGCTGCACGAGGTGCCCTGCGCGTGCGGTTCGGGAAAAAGGCAATACCGATTAGCTCGAGCTCCTCAAATCACGCTGGTTGGTGGGAAGCGTACAGATGTTCAACGAGAGCGAGACGACCATGACGCAGACTCCCCACGAGAGGAGCAGCATCGCGAGGTACCGCAAACGGCGATCGTGCGGCGACTCGGAATCTTTGAACAGCGCCAAGACTGAAAGGAAGTGGGCAAAGAGGAAGGTCAGCAACCGGGCGGCGGAGGTCGTCTTCGCGCAAGGAGAGGGCTCACAAAAAACCGAAGGGAGGATGAACGAGATGGTGGTCGAGCCCGTCGCGCCGACAAAGCCGAGTACCGTCTCGAGACTCGAGACAAACATGGCGATCAAAAAAGTCGTAAACAGCAACGCGCCGCTCTCGATGACAAACCGCCCGAGCGGGATCTCGTCTCCGTCGGTGTGCTCGTCGACGTCGTCATCGTCATTGGCGGTGGGGACCCGTTGCGGGAAGAGGAACTTGTCGAGCGAGGCGCGGGCGGGGTGGAGCTGTAGCGGATAGGAGAAGAGGACGAGGATGACGATGCCGACTTGACCGATCATGACGATGTTGGTGCGCGGGTACATCCTGCAGGCCGTTCTCGCAAATCGTCAGCTCCACGGACGGTGCTCGAGCACAAGGAACAAGTGACGCACTCGATGAGGTTGCCGCCGACGGCTGAACCGAAAGTCAGGTAACCGAGGATGCCAAGGACCTCGTCTGCAGGCGAGTGGGAGGGCGTGAGATAAGATGCCTTCTATCCGATGCGATGGCCACGAAAGCTTACAAATGACGGCGGCGCCGCCAATCGATGTGCAGACGGTCAAGTTCAAGCGAGCCTGCGTGTTGGCCTGCAGCTCGTTGAACCTGCAACATTCGAGTCGGTCAGCCGTACCCGCCAAAAGTAACCAGATCGGAGGCCCACTCACACCGCAAAGATGTTCTGCGCGCACGTGTAGGCGAACACCTGGACCGGGATCGATTGGATGAAAGAGGGTCCGAACCGGAACAAGTCGACGTCGCCCGGTGCCGGGAGAGCCTCGTGGCTGACAAAAGAGTAGTACACGACGACGAAAACGAGGTAGCCGATCGTGCAGAGGGCGATGTAGGAGGTCATCTTGAGGCTGTCGAGGCGGCGGAGGAACGCGAGCGGGCAGAGGAGGGTCATCGAGGCGAGGATCCAGAGCCTCCGGTCGAGCAGGACCGAGTCTGACAGGTCGGGTTGGAAACTGCGGACCACCTGCAAATTTGAGCACGCGGGGTCAATACGCGCAATTGACGGATCGGTGGCGCGAGATGCAGCGTGCCTTGGGCATCAGAGCGCCGATGACGATGAGGTACGAGATGGAGACGCCAAAGCATTTCAGCGCGACGGCAAAGTCGAATCTGTTTTACAGTAGTGTCAGTCTCTCGCGCAGCGCCCGGAAGGAAACGGGGTCTTCCGGGGAAAACTCACAACCGCGCCAGACCCGGATAGGTGAGGTTGCTCAGGCTCGAGAAGCTCGCCGCTCGGTGGGGTGCCATCGCCGCGCACCGCGTCAAGAGATAGAGTCCAAAGGCTGCCGCCGCTCCGCAGACGAGGACCATCAAGATGCCGGGAACCAAGCCTTCGCCCGCGAACGCATGCGCCCTGCGTAATCGAACGACGTCAGCTTTTCCCCGAACAGCTCCGGCAAGTGAGCTGGTACCTACATGGCTAATGACCCCGTGCCAATGACCGTGTCTGTACGCGGAGAGCGGAAACTTTGGGTCAGCACGCGGATCCGGCGTCGAGGTGCCGGAGGGATGAGGAGAGAATACGGCGACTCACTAGCCAAGTTGGCGATGCACGATGTGAGCGATGCTGCGCCATCTCGTCCCTCTGGCTTGACCGGCGCCGGTCCGTCCGAGTCGTCGTGCAAGAGCGGCCGCCGGTCCTCGACGTGAGGCGATGAGGAGGCGGAGCGAACAGACGAGCCCATCGTGTGCGCACAGGGCAGGAGCTGTTACTGCGTTGAGCGAATCAAACCAGCCAGACTTTCAAAAGAGAGCTTATGCACACGTGATCGTACAGAGTCGACAGCTCGAGCGTGGCAATCACGCGCCTCTGCTCGTCTCAAGGCCCTCAAGCCGTCGATCATTACAGACGATCTCCGAAGCAGGTTTCATGGCAAGGAGAATCATTTGCACATACGAAGGAGCTACAGAACAGACAGACGAGCTCTGCGAGTCCACAGGTCCGCATCATGCACGATTTACTGCCGGTTCTTGTCCGGAGGATCTCCCTCTTTGCCTTTCGCTGCCTCGAGCTGCCGGAGCATCTCTTCTCTGCCCGGCCATTTCTTCCCGTCGAGGTTGCGCCACTCCCATTCCTGCAGGGCGGCTTCGTCGTACGTCTTGCCGACGACAGAGCCTTCGTCTTGCAAGAACGTAGTGCCGGCAAGTTCGGGCGGCAAAAAAGTTTGATGGACCGGATGGGCGTAGCCGGGCTCGTAGCTACATGCGTTCGCGATTCAGTCCGACGAGCCTTATATCAAGGGAGAGAAGAAACCGGGACTCACCGATAATCTCGTCCGTATCCGAGCTGCTTCATCAGTCCGGTCGGCGCGTTTCGTATGTGTAGCGGCACCGGATAAGCTTCCGAGTCGCGAACGAGCGCTTTTGCGGCATTGTAGGCTTTATAGACCCGAACCGACTTGGGCGACTCGGCCAGCATGACGACCACCTGGGCGAGGATACACTATCGAGCCGGGGGTAAGCAAGCGTCAGGCGAGGCAGAGCGAGCGCACGGAAGGCGGATTGGCGGACTTACATCACACTCTGGCATGCCGATCAGCTGCGTGGCTTGATACGCCGATAGCGCTTGCGGCAAAGCCTGCGGATTTGCCAGCCCGACGTCTTCGCTAGCCTGTTGCGACGAGCATTCCGGTCAGCAAGGCCTGACGCATTCCGGCGTATAACCTGTAGCGACTCGCCATCCGTACGAGTCGCCTCGCGACAAAGAGCGGGTCGTCGCCGCCTTCCAGCATTCGGGCGAGCCAGTAGAGCGCTGCATTCGCGTCACTGCCGCGAACAGCTTTGTGCAGCGCAGAGATGGTATCGTAGTGATGCTGCAGAGGCACCACGAGTCAGTCGATCATGTGCTAGGTCAAAATACCAGCGGCAGTCTCACATCGCCTGTCCGGTCGTACTGCAGATGTGCTTTTCGCAGACTGCGCTTGAGTTCGTCGCGGCTGATCTCGCCCTTCGCGTCCCGCGTCGCCGAGAGCGCCAGATCGAGCGCCGAAAGAGCGACACGAGCGTCGCCGTCCGCCGCCGCCGCGAGAAAGCGGACCAGGTCCGGGTCGATCGGACCCGTATGCGCAAAGACGGGATCGGCCGCGGCAGGCACAGATGCTGCCGTCGGGTCGGTATGGCCCTGCTCCGCGGCTGCTCCGCTCGGACTGTCCCCGATTTCCGCCTTGACTGGTGTCGGGAGAGACGGTGGAAGCTGAGGAGGCAGCGGAAGAGTTTCGCCGGTCTGCTGCTCGTGTTGGATCCGGAGTGCTCGAACCAGGATACGAAAGATGTCGTCCGGCGTAAGTTTGTTGAGCACAAACACCCGGCAGCGCGAGAGAAGGGCGTTGTTGAGTCGAAAGCTCGGGTTCTCGGTCGTCGATGCGATGAGGGACAACGTGCCCGCTTCGACGACCGGCAGGAACGCATCCTGTTGACTTTTGTTGAAACGCTGAATCTCGTCGATGAAGAGGAGGGTTTTGCGACCAGTGATCTTGAGGACGTTCTCGGCTTCGGTAAAGACCTCGCGCAGTTGTGCCGCCGTCGCGTTCGTGGCGCTGAGCTCTTTGAAAATGCTCGATGTTGTTCTGGCGATTACGCGAGCGATCGTGGTCTTGCCGGTACCCTGGAGGAGTAAGGTCAGCATAGAGTCGCGTGTTCTCCGAACGGGCAACATGTCGGCTCACCGGTGGTCCCCAGAAGATGCAAGATCCGATCCTGTCGGCGTCGATCAGGCCGCGCAGAAGCGCTCCTTTGCCCAGCAGGTGTTCTTGCCCGACAAAGTCGTCGAGACTCGACGGGCGCACCATCTCTGGCAGCGGTTTCGCCGCTTCGAGGAACGACTTGCTGCTGCTGCGCGGTTTCTTCGCCGGACTCGGGTCTTCCACAGCCTTACCATGTGCTGGTTTCGACAGCGTCGCTCGCGGCTTATCGAAGCTGCTCGATGGGGCAGGGTCGCTCCGCCCACGCTTGCTCTGCGCTGTGGTACTTGAGCCGGACGAAGTGGAAGCGACGCCGGAGCTGCGACAGCCAAAGTCGAGGTGCATGTTGACGACCTGCTGCGTCACGAAGCGGCCGCAGATCGGGCTGTGTTCGCAGATGGTTAGCATGCGCGACCGTATCCCGGAATGGAAGGCGTAGAGCTTCACCATTCGACTGCGTTGTGGTTGAACCGACGACTCGCGATTGCGTCAGCGCTGAGGTCCGGCGAGCGGTCGTTGATAGTGCAGCAGCAACACACCCAGAGTAGCCATGCTGGCACGGCGGATTGCCGAAAGGGCAGCAACTATAGCTTGATGATGAAGAAGGATCTGAGCGAGAAATCCGCCGTCTCTCGGCCGAAGCAACAAATTCGATACCGGAAGCATAGAGAAGCGAAACTTACTATGGACCATAAACAGAATCTAGAGCTGACGGAAATACACCCGGAAGGGGCCAACCGCATGAGGTTTTACAACACCGGTCCGATAAAACTTATCCTTGGCCATCTACGTCGTCGCGAGTTTCTTCTTCTCTATAGCCTGTCGAGATTCCATCTATCACGGACATCCCGCGCAGTAGCCTCCACCTCCAATCCCGCATCCCCAACACGTCGCCGGACCTCCGACGTCCGCACTCTTGAGCGCAAGACCCACAACGCTGGCGAGACCTTCGCCGAGAACGAAGCCCGACGCGACGAGGACGAGGCCAAAGTGTTCGAGGTGGGCGGCGCCGCTGTTCTTGCTGTTCAACGAAGGGGGGTGCGTACGCGCGCGTTGGCGGGTATAGTGGAGCGAGACGAGCCCGCCGACGAGGCGAGCGAGAGAAAAGGAAGGGGTATTGATGAAGCCGACAGCAAAGGCGATCCTGTGGACCGACAAGATGTCAGCGACCAAATAGCAGCTGAACACAGGCAACTGAGCGTACCCTGAGGGAATCCAACGCGTCCAGCGCCAAGCACGAGCGCGATCGCCATCACTGATCATTCCCGCTCCATCAGCCGCAGCCGCCGCAATCTTGGCCTTGCCCACCGCTTTGAGCGCAGCGAGCGCAACAAAAGTAGCACCGAAGATGAGCATCGCTCCCTCGGTGTGCGGAGGGAGTTTGCCCGTGTTGACCAAGCGCGCGAGGTTGAGCCAGATGGCGGCGGTCGGGACGGGAAAGGCCGTGCTCGGGAACTCGTAAGCGCGGCGGTACAGACAGTACACGCCCGTCGAGACAAAAACGGAAGCGAGACTGCCGATGAGCTGCAGGCATGAGAAGCTGGTCAAAAACCATACTCCGGTCAGAAAGTGAACGAGCGCGGAGACGGACCTGGCCATGGAACTGCGCCTTTGGGCTGCTGCCCCACAGGTAACCGGTCTTCATGTCCTGCATCAAGTCTCCGGCTTGCTGCGCGCCGGCTTCCGCGATACCGCCAGCGACGAGGTTCGCAACGACGTTCCCGGGCTGCACGACAGCAAAGACGAGTTGCGAGATCTTGCCGATCGCCGAAACCGGATTCAAGTCGGTCGTGCCGAGGGCGCGGACTCTGCAGTACCCTGGGTCAGTTCCTCTTCACTTGCGGATGCAGACGGGAGAGAGATGAAGCGGCGCACCCGAGGATAGCGAAAATGGAAGCCAGGATCAGAGCGATCACGGTCGCCCACCACTTGATGCCGTCCTCGCCAAACACGGCCGAGACGAACAAGACGCAAGAGATGCAGCTGAGCACCGCTCCGATGACGACGACGGGCGTAGACGGTTCCTCATCCTCGCGAGCGACCTTTCGTTCCGCGCCAGGTGCACCTCCTCCGACGCGGAGTCCATCCATACTCCTCGCATCCTCCTCGTCGTCGTCGTCTTGATCCTCATCATCGCTCTCGAGCGCGTCCCTCTCTGCGCGAACAAACAAGTGTCCCGACTTGGCCCGCTCGGCCGTCCGAGCCAAGTAGGGCCGCAACGCCTGCGCGGCGACGAACGAGACGCTCAAGATCGACTCGGCGGTCATGATGGCCAAAGCAGGCCAGAGGATCCAGCCTCGGGCGCCGTCGGACGAGGACGAGACGGGTCCGGGCGCCCAGCCGAGCTGCTTCGCGAGTGGAGAGAGGAACGCCCAGCCGCAGAGCATGCCCTGTGTGCGGGGTCCAACACAATGAGTCAGCGCACAGGATTATCTGCAGACCTAGTTGAGACAGCTGAGAGATGGCGCCCACGCACCGCATTCATGCTCAAAACCGTTTCCGGACCCATGATGATGCCTTGACCAACGTAGGAGAAGGAAGGAGTGAACCTGCGCGTACGAAGACCGCGAAGATGAGCGATGAAATGGCGATTGGAAGCGGGCAAGACGGAGCCGTACCACCAAAGCCAGTCATGCGCGGCCCGTCGGAAAAAGATGTCGAAAACGGGCACGGCGTAGATGACCGGCATCGCGAGACTCAGCAGCTGTATCGCGCAAGTGAATCAGCGCTGGTCCGCAGAGATTGGGAGGGTTCGGGTCAAAGCGCACCGTATAACTCGCGGACGCTGCGAAGCTGAGGAGTAAGGACCGCCAGGCTTTATGGCCGACGATTTCTTCGGCCGAGATCTCGTCGTCCGGCAAGATCAAGTCGCCCATCTCTTCCTGACCCATCGACTCTTCTCTATGAAGCATGTAAGCCGCCTCTCCGCTTCGCGGACCGTCCGGTACGGCGGCCGTCCTCCTCGCCGCACGGTGCCGCAGGCCGTGCTTCGACTTCTTGGGCCCGTCAGGCGAATGGACCAGCGGTTTCCCGTGCAAGACTCCCAAGACCTGCGCCGTCGCAGTCCCGCTTGGGAAGACCAATTTCTCGCGCACGACGACTTGTTTCCGGAGCGGGACGGCGAGGAAGACCCCGAAGAAGGCGACGCCGAATGACCAGGCGAGGAGGGCGCGGAAGGACAAGATGAGCGGCTCGGCGCCGCCGTCGAGTTCGGGAGTGAGCATTCCCAGAGCAGGGATCACGCCGACGAATCCGGCGGCGAGGGGAAGAGTGCCCGTCGCGACGGCGGTCGTTTGCAGGACGATCTGAACGGGGTTTCGGTGGCCAAATTTTCTGTCAGCCTCGGTGCCCCTCCGCCTCGCATCAATGAGAAGACCGACTGTTTACATTCTCATGTATGGTCAGGGGTCTGTTGTCGAACAGGCCGCTGCTCGGGAGCACCTTGAAGACAGCGAACCCGAGCAAAGAAGCCTGGAGCGACATCATCGAGATCCAGCCGGTCTGAAGACCAAAGTACGAGTTGGTGCAGGCGAGCAGGACGCCAATAACGAGTCCGACGACGACGGCTCGGAGCTGCAAGACCGGCGGAAGGAGACAAGGTCCCGTCAGCACCGTCCGCTGGACCGCATGGCGAAGAAAGTTGACAAGACGGGAAGGATCGCTCATGAGTCCAGACCCACCGTTAGCTCCTCCTCCTCATCTTGATCGTCTCCGACCTTGTTCCTCACTTCCTCGCAGGGCCGTGAGCCGAGCAACCTGTCGAGGCTGCTCCGCGATCCCGTCGTGCGCGCCATCTTTCTCAGTCTCTTGGACCGCTGCGCCGGGCGCCGAGGCTTCAGCGCCTGGATAAATGCAGCTGTTCGGGTCGTTAGAGGCTAGAGTATGAGCGGCGTGAAGGCCGGCCGTGCTGCGACGTTGCTGACTGTGCCGATGCGAAGCGGCAGATCGTGCGAGGCAGGTTCGAGTCCAAGACGCTCCTGTCGAGCTCCGGGCAAGGATACAGTCGATTCGGTGATAAGTTATGCTCTAGGGCAGACTCGGCGAGCCAAAAGAGCCGGCGCCGTGAGTGACCAGAACGCAAACCAGCTGGAGCAAGTTCGACCCTCTTTCCCCTTCGCCACCGGCTCAAAGCTCGCGTACGATGCTGCCCAGTGAAGAGAAGGGACTACTCCGAAGATGAAGACGAAGCTTCGCCAAATCCCTGCTGCTACGGTTGCTGCTGCTTTGTCCATCTCAAACTTCGCTTCAGGGCTATCGGAGACCGGTATACACATCCTCGCTGGGACCGAGTCCAGCTGGTACATCTGGTCACAGGCTTCTCGTCATTTGCACGGACGCCGTTGTCCGATTCCGAGACTGCCTGCTGGTCCGAGGGCGCTGCAAGGATCGCCTTCATCGTCCGCCTCGGCGCCTGCTAAACGCTTCAAAGTCTGCATGACTTCACTGAGGGAGTCTCTACAAACTCACGAGCCTTCTGTCAGGATAAGCGAGTTGGGAATCGCCTCGCGGACACCGTTCAGCCCGCCTGCCTGGCTTCGACGCCACATCAATCCGCCTGCAGCATCACCTTCTCCGCCGCGAGGCCATATGGACGAGGGCTCGGAGTCTATTCCCTTCGTCTCGCCAGACCCAGAAGCGTGTCACTGGATTGTGACCCGCACGGACTGCCTTTGCTCGCGCAAGGCAGCTTTCTCTGCGGAGGGCCACGCTCACATCTCATCAAAATCGTACAAGCAAGGGGCCAGGTGCAAAGAACGCGACAACGCTTCTTCATTCCTATACAAACTGTACCCAAGCATCACGAACAACCAACCTCAAATTAGAGAACCAGCTCCCTCGGGCGCTCTTTCCACCTCGGCAGCGCGGCGCCCACCAGTGGCGCGTCACGGGACGCGTACCCCGGCTCGATCCCGTCTTTATCAGTGTCGGTGCTTGCGGACTCCATGAGCGCTCTCGACGTAACGCCATGCACCGGGCAAGTCACCTCCGGGACTGCGAAGCGAGATGTGCGCTGGCGGCGGCGGAGCGGGAAGGCCGATGAGCAGTTTGGGAGGTGGCAGCAAGTGGGTGCGGTGCCCGTGCTGGTGGTGGTGATGGTGAGGAGGAGAGTGATGGTGGGGATGCTTATGCTCCGGATCGCGGTGGTGCTTGTGCGGATGGTGGTGAGAACGGGCATGGTGGTGACGTTCGTCGGCGAAGGCGTAATAATCGCCGGGCATCGAAGCTCGAAAGCCGGAGTGGGAGTGATGCGGGTGGTGGGCCTTGTTTTGACCACTCGAAGTCAGTAGAGCAGCATAAAGACAGAAGAGAAAGCAGAACTCACCGCGTGCGAGATGACGGTCGTGCTTTCGCTGCGCCATCTCGTCGTCCCATCGTTGCAGTACGTCACTTCCTGACGACCGGCTTTAGTCTACCATTGGGGAACAAGGTCAGACAATCAGGCGTCTTCTGCTCAAGCTTGGGGAGAGAGCGCGTGCGCACCACGCGATCCCCGTTCGACTCCGTCTTCGCTTCAGTCCATTCCTTCCTCGCCGTCTCGCACTTCTTCTCTTTCGGACCGCATTTACCGTGATGCCCATGGTGACCATGAGGCGGGAGACACAAGTCCGGATACCGTTTCTCGCGCAGAGCGAGTTCGTGCATGTAGGTTCGGGTGTTTTGGAAGAGGTCGAACGGGCTCAGAGGGGCGACTTTGTCGAGAGCGGCGTGCTCCTCGTAGGTAGCAACTTGAAGAGAAGTATAGTCGGGCGATCCCAAGTCCGAATGTGCCGCGAAACCGGGAGTCCGGAGCGGATGTTGCCCTTCGCCGCGACGAGGATATCCTCCCGGAGGAACACGATAGCCCGGAAAAGGACTCTGCGGCGCGTCCGAACTTGGTGCAAATCGTCCGTCGGCGACACTCACGGGTGATCCGGTGCAACTCGACGGGATGTGAGCGGCGAAAGGGACAAGTTGCCAAGGAGGAAGAGAAGAGGAATTTGCTTGAAGTGAAAGGTCGTACGCTTTTCGACTCGTCTCTATTTATCGAAAGCGGAATAGGTTAGCCGATATATCACATTATACAGAACAAAGATGCCTCTCTTGCCGTCGCTAAGCGTCATGTAAGCCCGGGCGAGTGCTTGAAATTTCTTCGCGGCCTCCGCTTTCTCTTCCTCCGGAACTCGATCAGGATGGTGCAGCTTCGCCTGTGAAGGCGATTGATACTGTTATCGTTTGTTTTGGTATCAGACTAGAGGGAACCGAGAGAAATGACGTACCAGCCTCAAGTATGCTGCACGAACCTCGGCGGTGGTGGCGAGGGGCGTTAGCTCGAGGAGGGAGTATAACGAAGGAGCGACATGGTTGGTTGAACCGGGGTCGGCGATCGTGTACTCCGTTGTGCGTATCATTCGCTGTGTATCAGGTTTTGAGAGCACCTCGTGCGCATAGGAGGAGGTCTTTGAGAAGCAATGGACAAGCCGCGGAGGGAGTTTCTTCCCTTCGAAACCTCGTGATTAAGCGAGTTCTTAGTCGCTTGGTCAGCGCTTCGCTTGCGGATGGGTCCATAACCGGCATCTAGGCAATCGAAAGTACATGATTACAAAGAGGTGCATGAGCGCGAGAAGAAAATAGGGTCGAGCCCAGGAAGAAGGGAGAAATTCGACAGGACAGATCACCCCTTGACGAATTGACCGGCGGCTTTGCGAGTGTAGAAAGCGTCCGTCCTGAAGAGAGGAGTACCGTGTCAATCGAATCGCGTGGCGTCGCAGCGAAAAGAGAGGCAACGCACCGAGAAGTGCCGATATTGACAATCTTGGGGCACCCGTCCCGGGACTTTTCTAACCGCACGCATTCCTGCACGATCCGATAGCGAGTCAGCTCTGGCTTTTAGAGACTTGCACGGCTTCCGCGCCAATTTGAGAGCGAAAGGAAGACGGTGCCGAGCCGGCCAAAAAGCTTACCGCGCAGTAGTAGGCGTCAGAGACACCTGTGAAACGGGACCGTCAGCAACTCGTCGCATAGATCAGAGGGGAGACAGCCCTCTGCCGAGCAGACACCACGATGCAAAACTCACCGTGACCGCCACAGACGATACACCTTCCGCCGTACGTGCCAAAGTTGCACTCGTCGCAGATCCGGACCAGCTCTGCCGGTCGCACGTACGAGTCGCAGATCGGGCTGTAGGACGGAGCAGATTTGAGTCAGCCTCCTGAACTTGCGGGAGCCGTGATGCGTGAGCAGGAAAGAAGGCCTTGCTCACCATTTTCCGTCATCCTTCTCGCACAGCCGACCGATTGCTGCAGGTACCGCGTGTACAGGGTCAGCGCATGCTCTGCCGCCACCATCGTAGGCTTCGTCTCGGGTGCAGGACGCACCGATACCTGGCTCTGTTCTCGGCGAAATCCATTTTAGTCGGAGAGTCATCACGACAAGTCCGTCGGCATGGGGAGGAAGCAAAAGGAGCGAGCATCAGCATTCGGCGTCGAGATAGATACACAGGAGGACTTTGTGACTGCGTACGCTTGCGACACTGGACGAGATCGGTGTTGTGTTTACTCATCTCGTGCGGGCGGGTGTTGAGTCTTGTCGGCTGGCTGCGGGGACTCTACTTCGGTTTGTGACGCCCTTTCCTGTGGCGGACAAGCTCACGGCGACTTTGCAGCACTACAGAGCGTTCGCTCAGCCTTTCTCATCAAAAGTCGGGTCTGCTGAACGAGTCGAGCCTCCCCTCAGTCACTGCGATCTGACTTGGTCACTTGGCCGAGACGTCTCGACCGTCTCCCTTCCCACTGATCGACTCTACCCTGCAGTAACATATTGAGCGCGGAGAACAAAAGACTCCGCTCGTCGCCCGTTTTTTGTCCTGCTTATCGCCATCGCCAAGCTTGTCACAGCCCGCGCACCCTGCTTTGCTCCCTCAGCCGCCTTCTCCTTCCTCTCCAACACTGTTTTGCAACTCCGGAGTTCAGACAACGCTAGGATACATCATCTGTACTGGATGCGTGCCCCCTTTGCTTTGCTTCCATTGTCGTGAGCATGCATGGATGGTGCAAAGGTCAAAATCAAAAAGGCGAACCAAACCGTCGCACAGCGCCACCACCTCTGACGCCACCACCTTTGAAACCAACACAGAGGCGTCAAGCAGCTGCAAGCAGGCCTCTTCTTTGATGTTGACTCTGTTCAGCCATCAAGCTCCGCAACAGGAAAAACAGGGCATTTACTGCAAGCTTAATGTCAGGAATCTGTCTAAAGAACAAAAGAGCGAGCCCTCTGAGACCACAGGTCCGGAGCAATACCGTAGACCTTGCGGGCAATCCTCTGGGCAATGCGATGACGGCGACCTGGCACATGCAGCAGGTGCTCGGTTGCATTGAAATGTTGAAGTGGTTGAAGCTGTTCAAGCCAGTACCCGGCCTCATTTGGTATTTCTAAGAGATTGTCCGGGGGGGACCGCATTTGGTCAGAAGCGCACAAGGTGGAATGAGGTCTAGGGATGCCATACCTGGTTCAGGCAAGTGGAGCATCTCTGGTGAGCCGCTCAAGCCCCTGTGAGCTTGGGTAAGGCTTGGGGATGACGGAGGCGATAGACTGGCCGCCTGCATATGTGTTGAAAGTCAATGTTTGCCGTCCGGCCAACAAAAATATTTGAAAAGGAGAAGGTACATGCTCTGGTGCCAGGGCTTTCTTCACCTGCTTTTCAAGAGTGTTCTGTCAGAGCAAAAGAAAATAGTGAGTATTAACATTTCTTCCATGAACAGGTGGTCAGGGGTCACAGACATACTACCTCACTCTCGATCTTCTTTTTTTTCCAACCAAGCTGCAGAGAAAAACAAGGGATGGACATCAGTCAAGCTGGCGGCAGTGTCAAAGATCTAGGACAGTCCGACAACTTACAATGTCCTTTGCTGCAGCTGCAATCCCATTGTTGCAGGACTCAGTCCTGATGTGGTCCATGAGTTTGTCCAACCACACATTCCACGCAATCATCTTGGCCTCCTTCAGATCCATGTACTTGTCCGCCGAGAGCTGTAATGTTCGGGCTTTTACCCAGTCTTGAAGCTCGGGCACCAAGTTCGCATCCTCAGACTCCTTGGTAATGGTTTCTTTTGCCTTTTTAAGGCTTGGTTTTTTCTTCCCCACGGTCCAGCCTAACACACTGATGGTGACAAGTTCAGAGAGCTTGCCCCGCCAGCACTTGTAAGTGGCGCGCCCTAGCTTCTGTTTGACAAGAGTGTACCGCACAGCCAAAGACTCCAGGTCCACGCTTTGGATGATCTTGTTGGCAAAGTCCATGAACGCTTGCGCTGCCTTCACCTCTTCCTCTGATGTTGGCCAGTCCTGCCCCATTAGATTGGCTTGGGTCAGTAAAACACGAGAAAGCACGTGGGCAAGAATCATTATACACCTACGTATGTTTTGGCCACATTGTCAAATGAGCAATGACTCTGTTGTGACGCAACACATCATCAGTCCGCTTCTGTCTGTCTGTCTCAGCAATCCCGAGCGAGTAAAAAGCGTACCAAGGTGGCAATGGCAGTCTGTCTCAATTTGTCTGAGGGAGGGCAATCCTTTTCCATGATTTCCTTCACCCGGCTGCAAAGAAGCGCAAGAACCTCGGCAAAGTCATCTCGATTGTTCCTGTACGGCGCCAACCCGCGCTTGTCCCGTGCAAAGATTTCGAAAGGCTCAGCCCACAGGCTGATAAGCACTTTACCAAGGGTTGCAAGGCGTCCGTTTGTTCCATAGACGCCTCCTAAAGATTTGGCAACAAGTGAGAGCAGAGTCTCTGATGTGGCAAGAACCAGTCCTTGCTGAGTTTCCCGCCGGTCTCGTTGCCGTGTCCCTTTGCCCAGAGTCAACAGAGCTGGGTGTGAGTCCTTGGAGTCTGGTTCTTTTGGCTGCATGGTCTCCATCAACATTGTCAGAGGTAGAAATAAGTCAGGAAGCAGTTGTGGCTGTCTTTGCGCTTGGTTCGCCATCAGACTGGGACAGGCTACAACGTACAGGTGATCTGCGCCCTGCCGGAATGAAGACGTTTTGTGGATGGGCAAGGTCACGTGGAAGGGCTGCTTGCTGTGGAGTGCAAGGAGTGTCAGCAGCGCCGAGGAGGCTGTGTGTGAGACAACTTGTCGCGCCAGGCAGCCGCCCGTTGCGCTGCGGCCCCCATTCGGGCCCTGCTCTATTGTGCATTGCCGTGGACACTCTGAGAAGCGACATAGGAACAAGTGAGCAAAGAATGGCCTCGCGGCCTCGCGCTGGTACCTCTCCGAGCTCGCTTCCCGGACATCCCGCGGAGCGCGCGGCCGACTGCCACGCACGAAAGCACGCCATTCCAGAGATAAGACATTCAGCATGTGCAGTCAATTACAAGCAGACCCTATATTGCAGAGACTGACCGGTGACCCAAGTGCCCTTGACCGAATGTTAGGTCAGATTGTGCAGGGTTGTTACGGTCGCTTATGCCGTAGGGACTTAGGTAACTTGAACGCTGGCTGGGTTAGTCGTAATTCAAGAAGTTGGTAATCTCTCCAATAGGAACGGGCAATAAGGACACAGTAGTAAACCAAGTTTCCGACGAAGAGACTACTAAGAGGGAAAGAGAGAAGAGGGCGCTTTTATAGTTTTCTGGATGAGGTGCTTAGTCATCTGCTTATGTGAGCAGGAGAGGGAATGCTTATAAAGCGTGACTAAGCGAACTAAACATAGAACAGCTGAAATAATCAAGAAACATGACTGGGAAAGGGGGAGAGATCACTTGTGGATGTTGCGGTGCAGGACTTGGTCGTCCTCGTCCTTAACACAAGTCGCCTGGTCAGACCCTCTCAGCTTGACGCGAGGGCGGGTCTACTGCGTGCTTTGTCGGGTCGTAGGTCGTGTACACGGACTAGAGCCGATAAACAGTGATTCGAGTTTGTATTTCGAGAGAGATGAGCGAGAGAGGAATGCTAAGGGAGAAGAGAGCTACAACACGAAACGACCGAGAGAATCCGCCAACACCGCCTCCTTGATCCGACGACGAAGTCTTGAGGCGTCGGCCGACACTTTGAGTCCGGTACGATAGAGTAGATCATCTGCAAGAAAAGAAGTGTTAGTGACGTTCGAAAAGAAAGGAGCGAGGAGAGGACTTAGATTGGGAAGTCATCGACGAGCGAGGCGAAGGAAGGGTAACCGACCCAGCATAGATCATCTGCCAGAAAAGAAGTGTTAGTGACGTTCGAAAAGAAAGGAGCGAGGAGAAGACTTAGAATGGGAAGTTGACAACGAGCGAGGCAAAGGAAGGGAAGCCGACCCACAGCGTACATACGAGGGGAGGCGAGGGATAGGTACAGGCGCGGCGTTCTGTAGAGCATATGATGCTGCCTCAAGTCACTACATTTCGCTGGCTCATTCCTTTCCTGTGGTCCAGATAGCTGTACCTGACACTCAAGAGCATTCTTAAACATTCTTTTCCGAAACTTTAGTTTAGAATCTTTAGGTGGTGTCGAAAGGAGGTGCCAACTTCGACGGTGCTCCGCAGTTTCTCCGCGTGGAGGTCCAGAGTTTTGGCCCGCATTTTGGCAAGAATCCGGGGGAAGATGGGAAAAGGCAGAGAAGTGGCCGTTATGCTCGACTACACTGCTTACAATGCAGGCTGCACACTGCTCTTGATGTGAATACTGGATAGAATCTGGGAGGGGCTTGTGCTAGTAGAGAAGGAGAGCTAAACAAGAACTGGCAGGTTGAAACTCGCTTTTGACGAGCGTGCGAGAGTCGGCGATTCGGGCTGCCACAAGCTAGTGCAGATGGGCTTGGGTGAGCCACCCTGCTATCTGCGGCTTACCATTGCAGTACAGGTATAGGAGGCCCGAGGGAAAATCTGACCGGCCAGGTGCAAGCTCCGGGAACTTCAAAAGAGCGAGTCGCCACTTTCAAGTTCAGATGAGTCGCCACTTGTACTTTATCACACCCTATATTGCTAAGTTCAGTACACGACACACTCGATTATTGACCGTTCATGTCTGCTGACCCCTTACACCAATCAATAAGACGCGTGCAGGTTTGAGGAATCCGACCTCGAGTCGCGTAGTAGAAGGTTCTTCCGTTGCCCTCAGCTGCCTCCAGGAGTAGCAGACCAGATGATAACACTTGCAGACTCTCATACCAAGCACTCCGTCTGGGGTACTATGTGTGTTCGCTGCATGGAGCAGCGGCTCCTTTCATGCATTTCTGAGCCGACCAGACGCTATTTCTAGCTCGTTTCTTCCCGACTGACAAGTTAGCGTGCATGCAACGTGTTGAACACGTTACCGTAGCGTTAGTGTGCTCACTTTACTGTCATTCCTATCAGGTATGTCACACAAGAAGCTCAGGTCAAACGCGGAGTGCAGCTCCCTGACTTTCCGTTCCCCTTCTTCCATAACATTTTTGCACTGTCACTTCAATTGCGTGTATATTCCACCCTCTTGCCTTTGCACAATAAGTAGAGTCAGTACACGCAGTGAAAAACTCACAAGGCAGGTCAAATCAGATCCGGCGTCGCTTTGAACTTTTGAAGCGTCCGCAAAGGCGGTCAAGGCGCTTGCCGCTGCGGGCTCCTTTGACAGGACAAGGCTCACTTTCCTGCACTTGGCAAGGATCTTGACCGGTCTGAGGAAAGTAGCCGGGCAATGTGCCAAGTCCGGACACCGAAAGTGCTGCGCAAGCCAGTCTACGGAGTGATTCACTGATTCACGCGCACCCACAGAATCCTAGGTTCCTTCTCAATAAGGTTTACGCCACAAAAGAACTGTTGGTGACATTCGAACAGAAAGGAGCGAGGAGGAGACTGAGAATTGGAAGTCGACGACAAGAGGGGCGAAGAAGGCAGACCGACGGACCCAGCAAACTTGGCTCCCTTCTCAACTTCATAGCTGAAGAACCGCAGCAGGCTCACACTCAACTGACAGCTTTCTGATTGCGCCGTGTGTTACTTCTGAAGAGCTCGCCCGCCCCGCAGCGCACGGTCTTTTTATTTCTTTGGGAATCTTCAGCAAAAGTGGGTTGCCGCAAGTTGCCGCCCTCTTTTCCCCTCCGCTCTGCACCTCTGACGGAATGCAGAGATCTCAACTCTGAGGGAGTTGACCGGTGGTACATACCCTAAACCCTTGCGCAGGCTGCCCGGAAATGGGCATCAAGGCATAAGCGCGAGGCAATCTTGTCTGCCGGCTTTGCTCTTTGGACAGATTGCTCACACTCTTCTTGACTGCAGTCCACTATATTTATGTTGAACCGTCCTTAAAGTGCTCAGAGCATGGTGGATGAGTCATGCTGAATGAGAGTTGTTGATGGAGGTTCTCGGGCACTCATCGTCGCTCGGTCCCTCTTTCCTTAGGTTCTGGTTCTACAGATCCTTTCCTGTCTGGGATTTACTTCAGTCACCCTCCCGGCTCTGCACTCACTTGAGTCCCCATTCTATGCTGGGCTGGCATTGCTTCGCTCGCCTGCTTCGCCTCGCTCGGACTCAACTTCCTCTTGTATCCTCCTCCCTCCTGGAGTCCTGTTCTTTCAAACAGAACTAGCACTCTTTTTGATTGCAGATATATACACTATACCTTACTGCACCTAACGCAACAGCTGCACCTTAAGACTCAGCGGACCTTTGGTGGACGTTAGTGGACTCTCTCGATCGACTTCCAAGTTCCTTCTCTTCTTCTCTTCTTCTTTATACCTCGCATCCCCAGGCTCCCCTCGCTCATGACTCTTCGAGTTCCGAAACGTGTGTCAGCTCTTAAACTTGTGTCACTGTTGATTGGCTCTAGCTTGTCTCCAACTTACTGTGACCCGACCTGCGCAGGATGCCTACTCTCGCATCGAGCTCACGAGTGGTGCATCCTGCATATGCCTGCATCCCTTTCTTCTCGCAGTTTTCCTGTGAAATGTGTGCCTGCATTTCAAGCACTCTTCTCTTTGCCTTTAGCAAATTGCCAAAGAGAAGTTCTGCTATTGGACTACGGAGGGGGGAGGGGTTCTAGACTGCGAGTAAGTCCTTCCGGAGCCTGTGCTCACCAAAGTTTCGGACCTGCCGCTTGCCGGCCCTCTCCCCAGTCATAGCCTTTTGGCTGTGTGGGTATGGCTTCAGGCATAAGCTGAAACTTTACAGCCCGCGCGGCGCGCACCCTGCTTTGCTCTCGCTGCTCTATGCAGGACAGGGCACCGGCTCAGCAGCTTCCGGATGCCTGCGGTCACAGGGCCTTGGCTTGATCCAATGCTGAACTTTACGCTGGTGCAGCCACACCCCAAAGTTGTCAGCAAGCCTCTTTTCCATTTTTTGACTTCTCTCGCTCAAGCCGTCAAACTTCAGCACAAAGATTGATCACAAAGGGTCATTTACTAAACCTACAAAACAGACAGACAAGCTCGGCGAGTCCACACATCCGGATCAATGCGGTAAACATGGGAGGCGATTCTTCGAGCAATGCGAGGACCGTGACCAAGCGCCAACAGGTGGTTCGATACATCGGGGTGTGTTGGGTATTGATCAGGAGGGTAATGAGTAAGAGGGGTGTAGTCTGGCTGTTCAGGCCAATACCTCAGGTTCTCAGTCCAGATATTAGGGTGTGTTGCATATGGATCAGGAGCGAGAACGTTGTAGTGAGCAAGAAGAGGGTCATGGTAGTAAGGAGGAGGGTCATAGGGAGTAAAAGGGTGGACCTGGGTGGGAATGCTTGGTCCTGGCAGAGTGTGCATCCCTTGTTGGTCCTCAGGAGCTTGAAAAAGGCTCGAGGCAGACAGAGAGGAAGGACCAGAGTCCTGAACAATCACAAGCAAACATTAGGCTCCAGGCACTAATGCCACAGTCTTCTGAGGATAAAAGGAGAAGCTCACATGTGCCATGATCCAGTTCACTTGCCATCCAAGTGCGGCCTGTGGAGCTAATTCATCAGCATTTCCAGTTCCTCCAGGCCTTGAGTGACAGTGCAGTTTGGGTCACATGCAGCTTTGGACATACCACATCACCCTCAACTATTTCAGTTGTCCATGAAAGCTGTTAATGGCAAGGGCCACGCAGAAATCAGTAACAGACAACAGCCCGATCATGACAAACTTCTGAACAACTCACCAGGTTTTCTGCCGCTGCTTTGATGTCCTTGAGACGGTATACAGTTCTGACATGGTCCATAAGTTTGTCGACCCACAAGTTCCAGGCAAATGCTGTGGCATCTTCTAGACGTCCATAGGCACCTGTCTGAAGCTGCGTCAATCGTGCCCGCCTCCAGTCCTTAAGATCACGCAATAACCGTGATCCCTCAACCTCTTCTTGAATTTTTTCCTTTGCCTCAGAGATGCTTGTTTCGCTCCTTATGCAGCCCAATGGACCGAGAAAAGTACACTCAGTGACCTTGCGCACGCAAACGTCATATGCTCTGCGAATCAGCTTCCCTTTGATGACACTGCAAGGCTCAGCAAGCCAGGTGAGATCAGGGGTTTGCTCAATGCTGGTGGCAAAGCTTGTGAAGGCTTGCGCCTCCGCCACCTGTTCCTCAAGCTCTGGCCAATGCTGCAGTGAGTTTCCGGGTATGAGTTGGATGGACCGAGTCTCCCTATGATCTCTCAGGATGACTGTCATGTAAACATACATTGTTTGCTGCCACATCCTCAAAAGAGTGGTGACGCTGCTGTGTAAAATTGTTTTGGAAAAGTCAGCTTTGTGGACGTTCTGAATGGATAGACTTAGTCTGAGTGTCAGCTTGCCAAGGTGCGGGCAGCCTGTCGCAACTTGTCCACAGGTGGTTGGCCATACTTTAAGTTGCGCTTCATGTCCTCGCAGAGCTGCTCCAGCTCTTCACCAAAGGCATCCCGGCTGCTTAGATACGGTTCCCTCCGGTGGTATTTCCGGGTGTAATTCTTGAAAGGCTCTGCCCAGACCAGGACCAGCGCTTCACCAAGTGTTGCAAGGTGCACATTGGCTCCGTAAATGCCTTCGAGGCTATCTGCAAGCAGAGGAAGCAGCGTTTGCGTTGCGGAATTTATTAACAAAGCGGGGCTGTCATGATTTCGGCGATAAACTCGTTTTTGTGTTCGCCTCTCTTGAGCCAGAAGTGCCTGGGATTGGCTCCTTCTGTGAGGAATGTGACCCTGCTGTGTCATTGCCTTGAAGATGTGAAAACCCAAGAGACGGTAGTTAGTTACTGCCATCTTGACATACTCAGGCTGGGACACATCTTCTCGCACAAAGTTATGGTCAGGAAGCACATGCTGTGTCAGCTTTGCCTGCAGATGAAGGAGCTTAGCTTTGGTCTTTTCGTGGCAAAGGAGTTGTGCTTACAACCTCCTCTTTAATGATTGCAGGTTTCTGGTCAAGCTACGGAGCGAAGCAAGTAAGCCAGCTTTCCCTCAAGTTTGACAGATATGAGCAGCAACTTACAATAACTGTGACCGCTTGCTTAACTCCCTCTGCTACGTGTGCCTCTCTGACCGTTCCTTGTAGCTCTTCGAGCCACTCCACCCACGCATTGGCTGCAGCCTTGGGCAGGTTTCTGTACGTCGCCATGGGGAGCTCTTCCTCGCGATCTGTCACCCACTTTTGGAGCGTGGTCCAGAGCCGAGGTTCGGCAGCATTCACTTCGGACTGTGCCTGCAGCCAATTGGCGCTAAGTAGATCAACAGTCCGAGGCCATGCTGCACCCCTTATGTCACACTCAGTGAGCATCTGGAGCTTCTGCGTCCACTGCTTGTACGTATGAAGCGCCCAAGTGGGCTCAAACTGCGGAATGTTGACCTGCTGGAGATCACCTGCCTCGGCAATGCTGTCTGCAAAATCCGCGGCTTCCTTCGCCGCGCGCTGGGTCTGATGATCAGAGCACCATTGCTGGACCAGACATACTAGTCAGTGCCTAATCTGTGTTGGTCGGTCAGACTTTTGGAAGTTACCAGCTGGGGCGCAATCTTAAGGAAAGAGTAAACTGTCCCCTGCAGGCCACCCACAGTCCCCTGCAGGTCACCCACAGAAAGTGAGCCAGCGGACACGAATGCAGGAGCTGCAGCGTGAACATACCAGTAATCTCGCAGCCTCTTGCAGCACCTGGTCAGGTGTCGGTAACGACGCCGCCTCTTTCACGGACGCGAAGAGGTTCTGAAACCGATCGTGGAGCGCCTCAAAGCTCTTGCCATACAGGTGTTTGTGACCCTTATGGAACACCCAAAAAGGTGCTGACCACAACACAAGTAGCGCTTCAGCAAGCATCTGTAAGCGTGACGGCGCCTGCTCAGGCCTCTGCTTAGGCGGACAAAGACGCGCGTCGAGGAGGATATGCAGATGGCGAAGAGTGACAACCAGCGGATCTTTGCGTGGCGGGCGTTTTGGCTTCGCTTGGCTTGCTTTCTTCATTGCGCTAGTGACAGGTGCAAGAGGAAGATCAAGGAACAAAAGGCACACGCCTGCACAAGTCGGTTCGCGCTCGCACCTCCCTCGAGCTCGCTTGACCGGACAAGCCGCGGACTTGCGTGCGCACCGCCTCACGGATCAATGGAAAGCCATCTCGGAGATCAGTTGTTTAAGACTGTACAGTCAGGATAGGTAGATCCTATACTGCAGCGACTGGAGCAAGTGCGCTTGGCCAGTTCGTTCAGACTGTGATAGGAACAGCGAAGACTCGAGCTGGCAAAGGGTCCGTGCGAGATGTCGAGCCAGAGTTTCCTTTGAGTGTAGCCTGTTTGCCGACAGAGAGTGCATGGCCTACTACTTGAACTTAATCCAGACCACCCTCCTTGCCTTTTGCCTGCCAGCGTTGCCGGGTTGTCTCTTCGCTGCCGGATAACTTCTTCTGTCAAAGTTGCACAGCTCAGGTTCTCAAGTTTGTTTGTACATTCTGGGGACAGTGCTTGCATCCTACAGGACTGTAATAATAGTTCCACAAGCCGTCTGGCTTAGGTAAAGCAGAGACAGCTTGGTACTGGGAGGGCTCCCCTTCAATCGACATCTCCGCTTCGTTTGTGATCGACTTCCGAGTCATTTCTCACTCTCTTCTTTCGAGCTTCACTAAAAGTTCTCCTTTGCACAGATAACAACTTGGCCAAGCGCAAAGTGACAGTTGCAGTCTTGAGAGTTTGACTCCCGGTAAGAAGCTGTGTTGGGAGATGTCCTCGCTCAGTCTTGTCGCCCCTGTCTTGTTCTTCAGCACTTTTCTCAACTCGTAGCATTCTAAAAATGCCACACCCGAGTCAATGCTTACCCGCTTTTGCATGTCTCTACAAGCCGGGGAAACAAGCAGGACACCCTCTCTCGCATTGAGCTTCAAATGGTGCGCCCCGCCACAACACCTAAAGCCGAAACAAATTGCACCGACACCACCACTTTTAAGATAACACAGAGTTTTTGAGCAGCTGCAACTGCAAGGCCTCTTCCTTGACCTTAACTGTCTTCAGCATTCAAGGCTCAAGCTCCCCAACAGGCAAACAGCCATTTACTGCAGATACAAAGCAAAGGATCTACGGAACAAAGAAGCGAGCCCTCTGTGACCACACATCTGGATCAATGCCATATACCTTGCGCGCAATCCTCCGGGCAATGCACGGACGGTGACCCATTGCCTGCCAGTGTTCAGGTCCGTTAAGATGTGACTGCTCAGGCTGATACTCCGGATATCCCATAAAGGTATTGGGGTCTGTTGTATATGGAGCCGGATGGTTGTCGTGAGCAAAGGAGTCATCATAGAAACCATGAACGAAAGGGTTGTAGTCCTGAGCAAAAGGGCCGCCGGGGGTGAGAGAGTTGTCGTGGGTGTAAGGATTGCCGTGAGTGAAAGGGTAGTCGGAGTCCTGGGTATGGTTGCTTGAATCCGCAAGAATCGACGTCCCTGATGACCCGGGCGCTTGGGCATGGTCCAAGGCAGACACGGGGGAAGCCAAAGGACCGGAGTCCTGAACAACAACAAGCAAGGGTAAGGCGCTGCCACCACTGCCACAGTGTTCTGGAGATACAGAGGAAAGTTTACCTGCGCTAGGACCAGGCTAATCTGCCCTTGGAGTATGGCCTGTGAAACCAACGCGTCAAAATCTCCATCAAAATCTCCAGTCCTTTGGTTCTTCAGTTCTTGAGCGAAAGTGCAGTCAAGTCTGGAGACGTACCACCTCATCCTGAGCTCTTCCCTTTGTCCATGAAAGCTGTGTATGGTAAAGGCCAGGAGAAATCAGACATGTCACCAAAGATGCGTGGAAAACTTGTCAGAACTGACAACCTCGTCTGCTGCCTTTTCGACACCCCTGAGACGGAACACAGTCTTGACATGGTCGATTAGTCTGTCCAGCCACAAGTTCCAGGCAAATACTTGGGTAGGGGTGAAGCCTCCATAGACAGTTTCTCGGAGGCACATTGAGTTCCTCCAGTGCTCAAGGTCACGCAACAGCCTGGCTGCCTTCTCTTTGATTCTCTTCTTTGCCTCAGAGATGGTTGGGGTGTTTTTGCCTATCACAAAGCCCAATGGACTGAGGAAAGCACACTCGGTAAGCTTTTTCACCCAGCTCCCATAGGCTCTGTGAGTCAGCTTCCACTTGAAGACACTGGAAGGCTCAGCAACCCAGGTCAGATCAAGGGGGCCCTCGATCTGGTCGGGCAAAGCTTATGAAGGCTTCCACCTCCGCCTCCTGTTCCTCAAGCTCTGGCCAACCCTGCAGCAAGTCTCCCTGGTATCAGTTGGGCGAACAGATTCTGCCACGTGATCGTTCAAGATGGAATATCGGGCAAACATACATATTTCTTTGCCATACCCTGAAAGGAGTATGGACGCTGCTGTGCAGAACCTTCGTGAAATGTCAGCTTCATGTACTCACCCAAGAGGATAGATAGTCTGAGTCTCAGCTCGCCAAGGTGTGGGCAGCCTGTCACAACTTTTCTGTAGGATGTTGATCATGCTCCAAGTTGAGCTTCATGTGCTGGCATAGCCGCTGCAGGTCTGCACCAAGAGCATCCCGACTGTGTATATACGGTCCCTTGTTCTGGTATTTCTGGGCAAAAACCTTGAACGCCTTGACCCACACCTGCACCAGTGCTTCACCAAGTGTAGCAAGGTGTGCATTTGGTCCGTAGACACCTCCGAGGTTATCTGCAAGCAGGGAAAGTAGAGTTTCTGCTGTGGACGATATCAAACCATTGCTGTAGTGACGGCGGCGATATTCTAGTTTTCGTTGCCCCTTTCGGCCCTGAGGCAGTCGTGTCTGGAGCAGGCTGCTGCGTGCATCCTGGGGAGGCTGCTGTGTGGGATGTCGAGATATCAAAGGGTAGTAGTCAGTCACTCATCTCTTTGGCTGTGACAGGCTTTTACACACAAAGTCTGGAAGCACGAGCTGTGTGAGCCTTGCCTGCAGGAGAGGGAGCTTAGCTTTGGTCTTGCCATGACAGAAAGAAAGGGACATGCGCTTACGATCTCCCCCTCGATTATTTGAGGTTTCTGGTCAAGCTACGCGAGCCGAATCCCGATCACGTAAGCCAGCATTCCCTCTGATTTTGTTTGTCAGGCAGCCAACTTACAATGATTCTGGCTGCTCGCCTGATTCGTTCCTTGTCATTTCCGTCCGCCACACGCGCATCTCTGACTTTTTCCTGTAGCGCTTCGAGCCACTCCACCCATGCATTTGCCGCGGCGTCAGGCAAGGCTGCGTACATTTTGTGCGAAAGTCTTTCCTCGCGCTCCTGGGCCCATTGTTGCAACTCGGTCCAGAGCTTGACTTCCGCAGGCGCGGCAGCGTTCACCTCGACCTCAGCCTCAAGCAAAGCCTGAGCGTGTAGAGCTGCGGTCCGAGGCCACAATGCTCCGCGTACGTCACACAATGTGAGCATCTCCAGCTTCTGCTTCCATTGCTTGTACTTGAAGCGCGCCCGGATGAGCTCATACTCCGGAACTTCGATCCGCTGGAGATCGCCCGCCTCCGTGATGCTGGCTGCAAACTCGGCGGCTTCCTTTGCCGCCTGCTGTACCTGCTCATCAATAGGCCAGTTCTAGGACAAAGTGTAATAGTCAGGGCGCAAGCTGCAGAGCGGTCGGCCTTCTGTTGTTGCAAGTTACCAGCGCGGGCGCAATTGCTGAGAAAGAATACCTGGTTCCCTGCAGGTCACCGAGATTCAGCCAGTGGACAACACAGCAGGATCAACAACCTTGACATACCAGCAACTCTGCTGTAGCTTGCAGTACATGGTCATGGGTTGGTAAAGACGCCGCGTTTTTTGCGGCTGCGAATAGTTCTTTGGACAGGGTTCTGAGCGCGTCGAATCTCTTGTGATAAGCAGAGCTGTGAAGGCGAGCAAACAGAGAGAAAGGCATCGACCACAACGCAAGCAGCGCTTCAGCCAGGTTGTGTATGTGTGACCGCGCCTGCTCAGGCCCCTGCTCAGGCGGACAAAGACGCGCGTTGAGGAGGATTATCAGATGGCGAAGAGTGACAACCAGCGGGTCTTTGCGTGGCGGACGTTTTGGCTTTGCTTGGCTTGCGTTGTTCATTGCGCTAGTGACAGGTGTAAGAGGAAGATCAAGGAACAAAAGGCCCGCGCCTGCCCAAGTCGGTTCGCGCTCGCGCCTCTTTCGCTCGACCGGACAAGCCGCGGACCTGCGTGCGCACCGCCACACCAAGCTTAGAGCGTAACGAGCGCTAGCGGGCTCACCTCCCCCCGTCAAAGAACCTGGAAGCCAGCTCGCTACAGGCTTTCAAGTTGGGAAGGTCATGCTTGCGAGAGGTCGAGAGCGAGGCAAGGCGAGGAGCGGGCCGCGGTTGGTGTACCTGAGGGGAGGAGCAGCAGCCCATTTGACTCCCCTTTGGCCGCCACACGCGGAACGCGGAGCGAATGGCGCAATCTCTCTCTCTGTGCGTCTCCTGCAAGTTCCTCTACGCACACCTCCGCACACAGCAGGATCACCTGAACGAACCCGAATCGCTGCTTGACTTGCTCACCTCCTCGAGAACCCGACAAGTCTAGCGCTCTTCTCTCGAACACAATGGCCGACAGTTGGACTCCGCGCTCCACCTCTGACCCGCTATCGCCGGCCAGTCCCGCGTCGCTCACCTCGAGCCTCTTGCGCGGTGCGTCCTATACATTCGCGATGAAGGTGCCATCCCGTGCTGATCCTGCCGTCTGTGCGCAGCCCGGCCTTACCGGTTCGCGACCTTGGCGGCGACGGTCGACAACCCGGATCCGGGACACAAGGACCAGTATGGCTCGTCGAGCGTGCCCATCTACCAGACTGCGACTTTCAAGGGCATGGGCGGACAGTACGACTACTCGCGGTCCGGGAACCCGACTCGCTCGCACCTCGAACACCACATTGCGAAAATCTCAAACGCCCGCCACGCCTTCGCCGTCACGTCGGGTATGGGCGCCCTCGACGTCATCTTCAGGTTGCTCAAACCGGGAGACGAGATCATCGCCGGCAACGACCTGTACGGAGGCTCGAACCGCTTGATCGGCTACCTCAAGGAGCACGGTGGGATCACGACTCATCACGTCGACACGACCGACCCGCAGTCGCTCCTGCCGTACCTGCAAGACCCGGCGCACAAGGTCGCCATGGTGTTGCTCGAATCGCCGACGAACCCGCTCCTCCAGATCGCCGACCTCGAAGAGATCGCCCGCATCACCAAGCGCCACCGCCCCGAGGCTATCGTCGTCGTCGACAACACGATGATGAGTCCGTACCTGTGCCGACCACTCGAACTTGGTTGCGACATTGTCTACGATTCCGGCACCAAGTACCTGAGCGGACACCACGACCTCATGGCCGGTCTCATCTGCTGCGACCGGGACGACATTGCCAAGGTGCGAACCAGTCTCTCGTGCGCGTTTGCCAGAGGTGTGAAGACTGAATGTACACGCGTAATGCGCAGGGCATCGGCTTCACGATCAACTCGATCGGGAATGGTCTCTCGCCGTTCGATTCCTTCCTGCTCCTCCGCGGCGTCAAGACCCTCTCGCTCCGCATCGACAAGCAGCAAGCCAACACGATCCTGATCGCCAACTACCTCGACCAGCTCGGCTTCAAAGTCAACTATCCCGGACTGGCGTCGCACCGCGGCAAGGCCGTGCACGACCGGATCGCGAGCGGTCCGGGCGCCGTGCTCAGTTTCGAGACGGGCGACGTAGCGCTCAGTGAGCGGATCGTCGCGAGCACGCGACTGTGGGGGATCAGTGTCTCGTTCGGCTGCATCAACTCGCTCATCTCGATGCCGTGCCTCATGTCGTGAGTCCCCTCGGCGCGAGACATCCGCACCCGGGTCTTGCTGACGTTCCCTCTCTCACACAGCCACGCCTCGATCGACCCTGCCGTCCGCGCGGCGCGCAACCTCCCCGAGGACCTGATCCGTCTCTGCGTCGGTATCGAAGACCCCGCCGACCTCATCGACGACCTCGAAGCCGCCCTGCTCGAAGCCGGCGCGGTCCGCACCGTCGACGAGGCTTCTTCCGCCCTCCGGGGGGAACGGTTGAGCCTCGAACGGACGGGAGCGGTTCGCGGAGACGGGTTGGTGAGAGAACTCGAGGGGCTGGGTTTAAGGGATGAACAGGCGCGGAGTGATCAGCCCAAGGTTGAGACGATCATGACCAGTGCGCCGGGCAAGGTCATCCTGTTTGGAGAACACGCAGTCGTTCACGGTGTGGTGCGTTCGGCACTTTCTCGTGGTTCACTTCTACGGGACTTGGCGCTGATCTTCTCCTCCGAAAATCTGACAGACGGCCATCGCGGGCGCGATCGACTTGCGGTGCTACTGCCTCGCCGAAGCTCGCGCCGACGGACTCTTGTCGCTCGTCCTCCCCGACATGGCCTACTCCCAAACGTGGGATCCCGCCTCCCTCCCGTGGGACAAGGTCGCGCCGTTCCCTGCCCCGCTCTCGAGCGTCCTCAAATCGGGACCGAAGAGCGATTTCGTCCCCGACCATGAGTTGCTCACTTTGCTCGCGAACCAGTACATCACGCGGGACGTTGCCGCGGGCGAGCAAGGGTTGAAGGCGGTCCAGTCTGCGCAGGCGTTCTTGTACCTGTACATGCACGTCGCGAGCGTGACGGGACTCCGACCGGCGCAGACTTACACGATCAGGGCGGGCTTGCCCGTCTCGGCCGGACTCGGCTCGTCCGCCGCCTTTTCCGTCTCGGTCTCGAGCGCTCTCCTCTACTCGCACGGCGTCCTGCCCGTACCTGCGCCCTCATCACCGTCATCCAGCGAGGTCCTCCCGGAACACGCCCACCTCGTCAACGCGTGGGCCTTTGTCGCCGAAAAGGTTTTGCACGGCAACCCTTCGGGAGTCGACAACACCGTCTCGGCGCTCGGAGGCGCGATCGCGTACCGCCGCGCGATCTCGGGCCGGCAGGAACAGAGCCTGAAGAGCTTGAAAGGGTTCGACGAGATCCCGTTCTTGATCACGGATACCAAGGTCCCGAGGGACACCAAGACGCTCGTGGCGGGCGTCGCGCGGAGAAAGCTCGAGGTGAGTGTTAGTGTCTCTGGTCTCAATTATGTCTGGCTGTATCCTGGCTCAGATACGCTGACACTGATGCGTTTCCTCGCGCGCGCAGGAGCCGGACACGATCATCCCTCTGCTCGACTCGATCCAGCGGATCGCAGACCAGGCCGAATCCCTCCTCGCTTCTTCTTCCTCCGGTACTGCCACCCGACTCGAACAGCTCTCAGACTTGGCGCGCCTGATCGAGCAGAACCACTCGCACCTGGTCTCGCTCGGAGTGAGCCACCCTGCGCTCGAGACGGTCCGGAACAAGACGCGGGACCAGCCGTGGGGTCTCGCGACCAAACTGACTGGCGCAGGCGGCGGTGGTTGCGCAGTCACTGTCGTTCCTGATGGTGCGTGGTCTTGAATGTTACCAAAACAATCCGCCCGAAACTGACCAGTCGCTCACCCACCCCATACAGGCTTCGCGAACGACTCGCTCCTGTCTCTCCGCTCCGCATTGGCCGACATCGGTTTCGAGACCTATTCGACCTCGGTCGGCGGCCGCGGCTACGGCGTCCTCGTCCCTCCCGCGGCTGGTTCCGCCGAGGAGCAGGTCGAGTCGGCCGAAGGTGGCGTCGAGGCGAACGCGATCCCCGGCCGGAAGCGGTTCGAGGATGCCCCCGCCGAGGATCTCGCGCGGTGGGCAGAGTCGGCTGGAGTTTGGACGTGCGCATAGAGTTCGCGCGCGTGGCGCTCGTCGCCTGCGAAGAGGGTTTCCCTTGCTTGTGTAGATACCAACTTGCCCCGATTCGTGCTTGTATCAACACTTGTGCTGCCCGTCTCGGTCCGAATCAGAGTCTCTATACTTGCATTCTTACACGTCAGAGTCGCACCCGGGTTTCGCGTGGAAGCGAACTTGTCTCCTCGATCTCCTCTTTCACCTTGAATCGCGCGACCTTCACGCAGCTCTATCGAGCGGGCTGAATATGGCAGACGACGAGGCGCTGGATCCAGCCTTCTTGGATCTAGACCTGCCCGCGCACGCCTTGTCGTCGCTGTCGTCGCTCGGCGCCGAGTTTGGTGGTTCTTCACTCGACATTGACCCACTCGAGCAGGACGACTCGTTCGAGGCACAGCTCGGAGCAGGCTTCGGAGCTGCTACACTCGGCGACGAGCTACAGCTCGGTGGCGAGGCGCTCAACGAGTTCGACAACCTCGATCCGGACGCAGCGGCGGCGAGGAGCGTGCACCAGTCGCGAACCCTTGCCGACGACGACCGCGCCAGCTCGTGCGACGACGCTGCAGTCCGCACACCGTCGAGGCAGAAACGCGCGAGGATTCGGACCGAGCCACAACTTCAAAGCCTCGCGTTCGAACTCGCCAGCGTCGCGCGACCGCAGCGAGAACGAACCCTCTTGAGCGAACTCGGCCTCGAAGACGACGACGACGACGACGATGCAGGCGGCTCGGAGACGTCGGACGTATCGGCGAGCGAGTCTGAAGGCCCTGTGGGCGGTCGAAATGCCGGGCACGGTGAACGCGCTTCTCTCCGGAGACAGAACGGACTCGCGCAACTAGACGCCGTCGACCCCGTCCTCGCATCGCCGCGACGACGCTCGGCAACGAACGGAAGGAGACCCATATCTACCTCTCTAGAAGAAGTAGCCGACCGCCTCACACTATCGAACCTCCGCGAGGTCGAGCAGGATGCCAAGCGAGAACGGGCGCTCGAGCAAGATCTCGAGGCGGCGGCGGCCAACGTCTCAGACTCGACGCGCGAGATCTTGGACTTCATGAGTCGGTTACGGATCCACGTCGGCGCTTCCTCTTCGGAGCCTACCAACTCGACAACGATCTCGAACGCAGCGTCGACTCCCCCGCTCGATTATCGAGATCGACAATCCGTCGTCGAGGATCTCTGTTCAGCCTTCCTGCGATCGCTGCAGTCTTCGGCAGCCCGAAGAACTGAGCAACAGCAGGACATGACGGTCCTCGAGCGGGAGTTGGCTCGGTCGGATGTTGGATGGCAGCATGCGCTGGGAGGGCTGGACCCGCTTCCGCATGATGTATTTGACGACTACCCCGCAAACGAGCACGTGGACGGATCTTCTCAGCTAGCCGGCCACGACTCTGAGCTCGCTCGCCCAGCACGACCGCAACCCCGTACCGACCCCGCCGCCACCGTCGGCGCCTCGATCACTTCCGAACTCGCCTCCCTCCGCTCGACGACCCGATCCCTCCTCTCGATCCTCGCCTCCCTCGCCGAACAAACCCAAGTCCAGTCCGCCCTCACCTCCGACGCGGGTCGGAAACTCCGCGCGCTGCGAACGCAGCTCGGCACGCTCAAGGACGAGGCGTCAAATGTCGAGCGGAGCGAGGCGTTCGTCGAGGCGTATGAGAAAGCGCCGCGGAGACGAGTCGAGGGGAAAGAAGAGAGTGCGGCGGCGAGGGCTCGTCGGGAAGTGGCGGCGGTACAGCAGCGGTTGGATTCCGGATGGATCACGGCCCAAAAGATCTTGACGAGCTGCGCCTAAGACTTCTTTCTGCGAAACACACCCGCCTCGGATCCTCTTCAGTCCATCACAATCTTGTCGTACTATTTCTTGCATGCAAAGGGACATTCGCTGCCAACCCAAGCCCGCTCTTCTGGCAAGCCCTTTGAAAGCGCTCATTACACTGTCTCCACAGAAGTGCCCGAAAGCCCTGCAGCCCTACCGCACTCGCATCCATCGTCCGCCGCAGAACAAGCAACACGTCGCTTGGAGCAGCAACTCGTTTAGTACCGGATCCGCCGACTTGAGCAAAGCCTTGCGCTCACAAGCGGTGCACGTCCGCGCCTGCACGACCGAGACGAGGTCGAGCGTGACCGAGCAGCGCTCCCACTCGTGACCCGACTCGCAGCACGCGTAGCGAGTATTGGCGAGCGGGACGGGCGCGCGGCAGGCGGGGCAGAGCACGTCCGGCTGCTCGAACGCTTGAGAGAGATCTTCGGGCGGGAGGGTCGCGCTCTGCGGGTCGTCTGTCGTCTCGGGAAGGGTCGAAGCCGACGCGAGGAGCAGGCGCGCATACACCGTCTTGGCGGCCTCTGTATTGCGATACACCCCTTGCGTCAGAATGATCACCCGAAGCACTAGGACAAGAGCGCAAGCCAATTGCAGACTCACCGGTCAATTCGAGAGAACTCAACACGGACGCCAGACGGCCGAGCGTCTCTTTGGCCAGGAGCCTAATGAGATCCGTATGTGCGAACTGGACCTCGTGCCGCAGCTCCTCGACGAGCGTGTCTTCGCGCTGTACAAACATCCGTCACTCGTTCGGCAGTCAGTCTTCGCAAATTCGTCTCGAGCTCTTGAAAGAAGAAGGGCAACGACTAACGAGCAAAGCTCTCGCCAGCGTCTCCTTCTCGCGAATCTGTTCAAGCCTCTCGTCGGCCCAAATTTGCGCCTCGAGCTTCTCGGGCATGCCCGCCTCGATCGCGGCCATGACCGCGTCGTCCGTTGATCCCGGTACGGCGGGCAACGTCAGGTATTGAAGCATGCCTTCGACGAACGGGGTCGAGCTGGAGAAACGGCGGATGGCGTGCAGAGGGAGGAGAAGTTTCCCGAGCGGGCAAGCGGTGCGAGCTGTAGGGGTTCCAGCCAAAATTGAGGTCAGCGTATGAGCCTTCAAGTTCGGCGAATGTGTGAACTGGTACTCGCCATTGATAGGTTGCGCGAGGACCTGCATGCTTTCGTCGACTGCAGTCGCCTCGACGAGCCCTGGTCCGGTCAAATCGGCGATGACGAGGTACGTCTTCATCTGTCCGTACGGCCTATAGATCGACGCGTCGGGTCGAGCCGTTCTACCCGATAACGAAAGCCGGTGCGGATATCAGCAGCGCACTTTTGTGATCATCGAACCGGCCGGGAAAAGCTCGGAGACTCACTCGAAAATGAAAGCGACATCTCCTAGTCTTTGGGTTCCCGATGCGGCCGCGCCTCCTCCCTGGTTGAGGACCACCATTCCGACGACCTTGGCACCTTCCTTCCTCCCGATCTGACCCCCAACAACAGCCGTCGTCGTCTCAAACCGGTCCTTCTTCATCCCGGCACTGCGACCGAGCACGTTCTCGAACACGTCGCGTGCTCGAGCAGTCAGCGCAGACGGGGAGAGCGCGGCGGCGGCGGCGGACCCGTCTTCTTCGGCGGGAGTGGCGGAGAGTCGCAAGTGGGGGGAGAGGCTGAGGTGGTAGAACGCGGACGAGGAAAGCGAAACGAGGATTGAGTCCTGCTGCGGCAGGTAGGCGAGACCTGTGCGCTCGTTTTCCGTTCGTCATAGTCAGTTTTACGCTCCGGGACCCTGTCGCGGAGCCTGATAGACAGGAGTCAAGGGAATAAAACGGACGCACCGCTGCAAAGTGCCCATGGCGTCGCGCCCATCCACCGATCCTCTCCAATCATCTCCAACTCGACCTCCTCCACCCCCCCTTGCGACGAGACTTTCCATCCTCCTTCTCCGTCTCCGTCCGGATCTGGTTCGAGCGTTGCGAGATGGACCGTGCCGAGTTTCGAGTACGCGATTCGGAGCTGCACGTGGGGAGGGGTAGGGGTCAAGCTTTCAGAGTTCAAGAAGACCTTTCCCGGTCGTGGGAGGAAAAAACGAAGGGCAGAAGGGGAAAGGAGGGGAAGAAAGAAATGAACGCACGTGCGGGTCACCGTCCCGATTCGCCCAACACAGCTGCGTCGCCGCCCTCCCGTCCGCCCCCGAGACCCCAGCAGCCGGTGAAATGGCCTTGACCGCTCCGAGCCCTTCGTCCTGAGTTATCGTGAGCGCAAATACCCGACCGTCGCCGTCTGCGATCGCGAGCTGGGCCGTGTACATCGGCGGCGAGGCTGTTCGAGTGGGAGCGGCGTCGCCAAAGATCAAGAGAGGTGGTGAGAGGATCGGAGTACGCCGTCAGCTTGAGCTTGAGGGAGCAACACACCGGGTGAGTATGCGAAAGAGTTGGCGAAAACGTTTGTTTACCTTGCTCTTCTTGTCCCTCGTGTCTAACAGACTTCCATTCCGACCAGCTCAGCACGTGGATGATATTGACCTCATCGGCGGGCGCCACTCGCGCGACACATTCCGGTCTCCGGTCATCCCCATCAAGCCTGTGATTCCCAAGCACGTCAATGCCCCCAGAAAGGAACGCGCATGAAGAAAAGGTAGGCACGCAAACGTACCTCCAGATGGACACTTCTCCGCTCCGGTGTCCGAGAGCAAACAGCGACCGATCGCTCGCAGTTCCAGGCGCGGGAGCAGACCAGGCAACAGCTGTGCGCGAAGAGCGAAGAACGGGGTTTTGCGCGTTGTTGGTTTCGTGTGAATGTAGCGTAGCGTGGCGTGAGATGATTCAGAGGATAGGGCATGACAAGGCGCGCAAGTAGAAGTTCACAGGGACGGAGAGGACAGAAGAGGAGAACGGGTCGGTATCGAGGTCAGACACATTCGAAACATTCGCCGAACAAGTGCGGTTGTTAGGAGGACGTACCGGTCGATTGGCAGCGAAGCAACGCGGCGACCATCTCGCGGCGCATCGGCTGCGTCTGCGCTTTTTGCTTAGTTTCTGCGCGGGGCGCACGCAAACAACAGCACAGTCAATTAATTGCGTGAGATCGGGGTCGTTCAGGTCTTTGCGTGACACCACCGTCGCGTCGCTTCTTTTCTTCCTTTGCCGGCGAGAAAGAGAAAGAGAGACAAAAAGAGGAAAGGCGAGACTTACGATCCGGCGCGAGTTCACGGACGAGACCGCTGGTCAAGTCGGCAATCTGCGCAGTGGTCCGGGGAAGATGGGTTTGAGACGTCAGACAAGAGGAGTCGGGAATCCACAGGTTGCGGACGGGAAGCTGGACAAAAAAAGAACGCGAGAACAGGAAGGAAGCGAGGCGGGCCGGACTGCGCCCCGCGCTTACCTCTGTCCACTCTCCAGTCGTTGCGTTTTTGCTCGGTCCAAAGAGGAGCGCTTCGCCGTTGGTGGTGATCGCCGCGAGGATGCACCTGTACGTTTTGAGTCGGGTTGGCGTGGACAGAGTTGTCCGGCAGTTCGAGAGACAAGAGAAACGTGGAGTGATCGCGGGTTCGAGACAGAGGGAGATCTCTTTGTCAGTGTACCATTCTTGCACGCATTCTCTCCGGACAAGAACAGTAATAGGGCAGGCGAGGCAGGACAAAGGGCAGTGACTGACCCTCCGAGATGAGTGAGACCGGAGGGGGACCACGCCGCGCTTCGCCAGTGGTTCTCGACCATGCCGGGCATGTTGAGGTCGTACTCTGTGTGGGTCGTCAAGCTTTTGTGAGTCTCTCCGGGACCACGCTCGTTTTCACCTGAAGACAAAGAAAGAGAAGACGGTGTAACTGACCGTCTGCCCAATCGGCCCAGCGTATGGACGCCTTCTTGTCCAGTGCGACAGCCGTTTTGAGCCACGGCAACTCTTCGGCGACTTGTTTCCCTTTCCCCTTTCCCTTGTTGTCGATTCCGGCAGCCTCGAGACCGCCTTTGGTTCCGGCCGACGGGAGGCGGACACCGCTGCTGCTCGAGTCGACGAGCGGTTTCGCTGCATAGCCCAGTGCGGGGGTCTGCGGTGGAGTATCGGGGTGTCAACTTCTACCATACCATCGCATGAATAGAGGGAGAAGCAGAATTACGACGAGGTGAATGTCGGAGCGAGTGACGATGGCGAGTTGGCCGTCGGCGGAGCGAACAAGACTGGACGGCGTGGGCGAGACTGCGCCGTACTGGACGCTCATGGTCCCAGCGAGCGCCATCTCGTCTCTGCTTGATGAGCCGAAGAGACGGATGATCAAACACTCCGCCTTCTTTGCCGAGAAAAGCGAGCCTCCCCTCGTGTGCACCGCCTCACTCGACTCGACTCGGCCTCAAGCCCGTCTCCACGCGGAAGCTGACCAAGAAAAACTGATCGGCGCCCGCCGTCTTCTCGTCCTTCTCAAACAGCTTTGATCTCGCTCTCCTCGTCAAGCTCGCGCACGCACTGCAGCTGTACTCGTCGAGACGCTCTTGCAAGACACCTGCTATCCGCCGCCACCTACAGAGACACAGCACCGAGAAATAGCGATGGCCGCTCCCGCTCCCGTCAACGTCGCCGTCATCGGCATGGGCATGTCGACCACCGTCTTCCACGCCCCGTTCAGTACGTGAACCACGCTATAGCAGGCAGTGCTCTGCTCAGGCTGACCCAGCCGGAACCGTAGTCCTCTCGCTCCCCGAAAAGTTCAACCTCAAGGTGATTGTCGAGCGATCCGCAACTCCGGAAAAGTCGAAAGCCCGCGACAAGTACCCGGGCGTCCAAGTCGTCAACACCCTCGACGAGGCGCTCAACCTCGCCGAAATCGACGCCGTCTGGATCTGCTCGATCAACGACACGCACTACCAGTTCGCCAAGCAGGCCCTCCTCGCCGGCAAGCACGTCGTCGTCGAGAAACCCGTCACGCCCACTTCGGAACAGGCGTACGAGCTCGCCCAACTCGCCCAGGAAAAGAACCTCGTCCTCGCCGTGTACCAGAACCGCAGGTGGGACGCCGACTTCCTCACCGTGAAGAAACTCATCGCCGAGGGCCGACTCGGCGACCTGAGCGAGTTTACCGTATGTTCTCTGTCTTTCCGATTCACACACCTAGAGACACCCTCCTGATGCAGCACCCCCGCAGTCGCACTTTGACCGGTACAAGAACGTCCCGAACGCCAAAGTCTGGAAAGAGTCGCCCGTCCCCGGCTCGGGCGCCACCTTTGACCTCGGTTCTCACCTCGTACGCACCTTCTCCCTTTTTCCGCGCCGTCTTCTCTCCCCGCGCGACCTGGGACTCGTTGCTCTTCCCAATCCGGTCCGATGTCGGATTGCGCGTCCGATTTGGCGAAAGAGCAACCTACTGACTTTTGGGTGTAACTTGGTGACCGGAACTCGCGCCGGTACTAAACAGATCGACCAAATCGTCGACTTGTTCGGTCCGCCCGACCGCGTCACCGGGTTCGTGCGCAACTCGCGCTTGCTCGGCCACCTCGACGTGCCCGACTCGTTCCTCGTCCACCGTGAGTTGTCCTTCTCCTGTTCCTGAGGGGGTTCCTCATCTTTTGCCCGCGCGGGTCGCCACCTACTGCATTCGGCGTTGTCCTGGATCTGACTCGTCAAGAAATGACGCCCCCTCCTGCAGTGCACTACGACCCCCGCCCGGACCAACCCTCCCGGCACCTCCCCCTCCTCGCCACCGCGCGCGGCTCCATCCTCTCCCTCCAAGACCCCCAATCCCGCTTCACCCTCAAAGGGAACCGCGCCACGTTTGTCAAGTTCGGCGTCGACGTGCAGGAAGCGCAACTGGTCGCAGAGGGGGCGGACGCGCTGAACAAGGAAGAGTTTGCGAGGGACCCGGAAGAGTTGTTTGGGACTCTGTATGCGCTCGACGAACAGACGGGCAAACCCGCCGCGCCGCAGACGTGAGGCTCCCTTTCTTGTGTGAACTTTTTTCCAGGATCTCCGCTCGAGCTAACCGCATGATACTCTTCTCGCCTCGTACACAGCATCCCCAGCGAACGCGGCAACTACCGCGCCTGGTTCGAGAACGTCGGCTCGGCGCTGCAGAACCGCGACCCGTCGCGGTTGATCGTCAAGCCCGAGCAAGCCGCGCTCACGATCCGGATCATCGAGCTCGCGGAGCAGTCGAGCCGCGAGGGGCGCACGATCACCTTGAAGGAAAAGTGATTCAATGCCGTCGTTACTTTCCCTGACTATCGTCCGAGATCCGATATAGAAGCTTTTGCGAGCCCCTGCAGTAGAAATGAAAAGAGCTGAAAAAGCTCGTCAACGTGTGAAAAGGCCAGAACGTTCATCCTTCTTCTGCGAATGAAGAGCTCTCGGTGGCCACCTCTCGATGACCGACGTGACAGAAAAGAAAAAGGTGCGAGAGAGGGAGGGTCAGTGTGGAATTACAGCTACAAGCATTACGGCTTTTTTTTCTTGGGTCAAGTATTGTTTTTCGGGGGGCGGCATCTGCTCGGTCGGAACAAAGGGCTCCGAGGGCCTTTGACCCTCCCGAGCGCATAGGAGCAGGGAGTTCAGAAAGCAGCGTCCTTGACGACGACGCCCTCCTCTCGCTCCTTGTTGACAGCGTCGTCCTCCTCGGCAGGGCTGTCCGTCGGTCCGTCAATGGACTCGAGAGCGGGCGGCGGCGCGGTCGTAGCCCAGTCGGGGTCGTCGAATGCGCTAAAGTCCTGCGGCGATCCCGGTTCGGCCGATCCGGGCGGGGAAGGCAGAGTTGAGGAGACACCGCTCGCGGACGAAAAGTCGAGGTTCGACAACGGAGAAGGCATCGACGGGTGGGTCATACCCGTAAACCGTCCGGGAACGGGGACCTCGTCGTCGCTATTGGGCGCGAGGACATTACTGCTGCTGCCGAAAAAGTCTTCGGTCGAAGTCGACAAGAGGAGATTTTCGCGCGAGGCGAACGGCGAGGCGTCGCCGACTTCGGAACCGGCGACAGAGACGTTGCGGGACGCGTTGGCGGATTCGACCAGTTCGCGCGACTTGGCGCCGCCGATCGGGCGAGCGGTCTTGCGACGGTAGAAGAGGAGGTACGCTGCCGACGACTTGACTCGTTCCGGGTTGATCTCGGTCACGCGGGACTGTGGAAGGCGGCGTCAGAAACCAACTGCAAGGTAGAGAAAAGCGCAAAAAAAGGGGGAGCAAAAACGCACGTCGTCAAAGTCGTACCAGCGCCCGTTCTCGGGGTTCTTGGCAAAGGCGGTGTAGTGACCTCCGCCGAGACCGCCAAAGTGGTTCGAGACGGCGTACAGCTCGTACATCAGCGAGTCGGGTTCCGAGATGTGCGGCGCGTTGATCATCTGCTCAGCGAGGCGCTTCTCGACGCGGTCACCCTCGACGAACGGCTCCATGTCGAGCGCTTCGAGCACGGGGAAGTCGACGAGGTCGTCGATCTTGTCGCGAGAGTACCGCGACGACGAGAACCGCTTCAGCGCAAAGACGAGGACGTCGGGCACCTTCCACAGCTCGACCTTCTTGGTCGCCTGCTTGTGCTCTTTGCATTGTGAGCAGTACCACATGTCGTCTTCGCCGAGTCGCTCCTCCTTGGTGAACTCGGTCAGGCAGTCGGCGAGCGTGATCGTCCGCTTCGCTCCCTTGCCCTGCTGGCGCCGTGCGGCGAGAGCCGGGTCGACCACGCTCTGCGTCAAGTTCCAGGTCGCCGCGTCGGGGGCAAAGAAGTAGTCGAAGGCGTTGGCGTCCCACACGACCGTGATCGTGTGCCCCGTCGTGAACAACGGTCGTCGTCCGGTAGTCGCCGCCTCTTCTGCCACGGATTCGGTCTTCTCTTCGGTTGTCGGTTCCGTTGCAGGCGCGGCAGGCGCGGCAGGCGCGGCAGGCACGGCAGGCTCGACTGGAGCAGCGGAACCGGGCCCGAACATGTCGATGTCTTCGGCGGTGGAAGTGATCGCTTGAGGAGCCGCGAGAGCGTTCGCTTCGAGCTCGTCGAGATCGATGGCACCGTCTCCGTTGTAAAACGACCGCTCTTGGCCAAGCGGGGCTCGTCCTTCCGAGACGGCGTCTCGCGAGACCCTGACGCGGAACGCCACGCGTCGAGACTGAACCGACGGTGCTGAGGAAGAAGCGGAAGAGTCGGTGGGAGTGCCGGTAGCGGCGGTGTTGGCCTCGCTCGTGCTGGCGATCGGGCCGAGCGAGGCCGTCGACGAAGACAGAGACGACCCGTCGAGAACGCTGGGAAGCGCAACAGGAGGGGCAAAAGTGTCGTCATCGAGGTCAGCCGGAGCGTTGTGATCGACCTCCATCGACTCGGGCTTCGGGGAGAAGAGCTGCACCGGCTCGGCGGTGGCGGTGGCGGTGGCGGGATCTGCTGCGACATCCCCGTTCGCTTCGGTGACAGGTTTGCTCGAAGCCGCTTCGGCCCGCTCGCGGTCGAGAGCCTCGATCTCTTCCTCAATAAACTGCAAGAGCTCGTCGCCGCGCTTGGTCACGCGCGCGTACTGCTTCGCGAGCGCTCGCTTGACGTCGGCCGCGTTCGACGCTTCCTCGGCGGTGAGGGTGATGACAAACGGCGAGCCGAACGTCTCGGCGTCGCTCGAGATGCCAAACTTGCGAGTGCTCGAGCTGCCGCCGCCGCCCGGGGACAGCTTCTTGTGCGCGACGGGAACAATCACGGGCGAGTTGGCGGCGGCAGGGACGGACGGTTGCGCGCTCCGCAGTCCGAATCGGCGAGGTTGCGGGTACGGGATGGTCGTCTCGTACAGGATGATGCGGTCGTTGTCGCCAATCTCGGTGACCATCTCGTCGTCGTGCCAGTCGCGGTAAAACTTGCCCTTCCATTCTTCAGTGAGGATCAGGTGCTTCGGCTCGATGTCGAGCAGTTTGCCGACGGTCGACTTGAGCGTCTTGATCGTGCCGTTCTTGGACACCTCGAGCTCGACTTCGATGATGCCGCGCGAGGCCTCAAGCGGCACGACAAACACTTTGCCCGTCCACTTCTTCGTCACCGGCAAGTTGGTCGTCACGTACATGAACGGATCAAACGTGATCGAGACCTGGGATCGCGGATTCGTCAGCATATCTGGCTCGGTACCTACACTGGGCGGCAGGGAGCTCACCTTGTCGCAGTCGGGGCAGACGACCGTACTGCGATACTGGCCCTGGAATAAGTCGACAATGACCGAGTCGTTCCGGCTCCGGTACTGCTCCCAGCACGTCTTGGCCAACTCGACCAATTCCTTGTCCGACCCGCCCTCCCAGTCCGGCGCCTCGGTCGCCGGCTTCTTCTTGATCCGGTTCAAGTCCTCGTGGATCCCGTCGAGCAAGAAGGCGAGCAACTCTTGCGAGTCTTGCTGGCCGTAGCCCGAGAACTGGGGCGCGAACCGCGACAGCGCCTGCTTGAACTCGCGCGGCGCGACCGCGGAGCCAGACCCGTGCCAGAGCCGTTCGATCAACTGCCCGAACGCCTCTGCGACTTGGCCGCGCATTCCGAGCGGATTGTCGGGATTGAGCTCGGAGCGGTACACGCCGGCTGCAGCAGGTATGGTAAGAGTCAGTATTCTGGGTCGATGGCGACTTTGACGACGGGAAAGGGTTAACGCACACAAGAAGTACTCTTGGAGTTCCTTGGTATTGCTCATGCACTGGAGCGCAGAGTTCATGAAGCAGGTGCTGCGAGTCGACCGGTCAGTACCAGCACGGGATCTCGATAGTCCTGCGGTCGTCCGACTCACTTTCCGAGGTTCTGCAAGCCGACCAGCCCTCGCTGTCCCTGCTTTCCACCGACCGCCGTCTTGCTCCGCGTCAGCGCGCCCGTCAGGGCACCCATCATCCCTCCGCCACCGTTACCGCCTGCGCCATGAGCAGTCTTTGACGTCGCAGAGGCGGCGGCGGCCGTCGAAGTCGAAGCCGCCCCGGCGGTGCTCGTCGACGGGGACGCGTGCGAGCTCTTGGGTTTGTGCAACCCTGCCGCCCAAGACTGCGCGCTCGCAAAGAGTCCCTTGTGGTGATGATGGAGGTGGTGGTGCTTCTTTCCCCCGTGCGAGTCATCGGAGGCGTCGGTCAGGCTCGCCACCGAAGTGGACAAGCTTTCGGCGGGAGCGGCGTCCGTAACCGGCGCGGCTTCCTCGTCGGCCTGCGCGAGGACGGCCAGCACCTCTTCGGCGTCGACGATCCAGTTCATCGCTCCATCCTGGCCCTCGACGGCCAAGCGAGTCTCCTCGTCCGCGAGCAACGCGTCCGCCAAAGTCGAATCGGCTCCGAGCTTGTCCAACTCGAGCAGCTCGACGCCCGACTCGCGCAGCTTGTCGGCAAAGACGTACGCCGGACCTTCGAGCGCAGAGAGTTCGTCGCCGGCGGGTGGCAGGCGCCACAGCCGGACGTCGCGCGTGAGGGAGAACGCCTCCTTGATCTGGTCAAAGAGTTCGCGCACGGTCGCCGAAGACGAGAGTTGCACAGTCGGAGCGTTGTCGAGGGAGGGAACGCTGATGTTGGTCGTCGTCGAGCTCGACGTGGCGGGGAGGAGGAGGAACAGGCGGAACAGGGGCGGGTAGAACTCGATCGTCTCGCTGCCAAAGCCAGCCGGCGCAATCACCTCGCGTCCGAATTCGGGTCCGACGAGGCCGTGCCTGCGAGCGCGGGGAGATATTTGGTCAGCCCATAGGTAGCAAAGTCTTGGAGATGCACCCCTGCACGCACCACTCGGTGAGGTAGCGCCAAGCCGGCGCCGGCAGCACCTCGACGTCGACGCCGATCTGGAGCGGTTTCCGGAGCGTGACGCCGTCCGCTTCGGTGAGCACGGTGGTATCGATCGGACCGACCTGCTCGGGCGTGAGCGAGTCGTCGTCCTCTTTGCTCTGCGCGATTCCGGAGCAAGCGGTCTGCCAGCGGCGGTACCACCCCCGCGGCACGAGGTACCACGTGTCGTCCTTGTCGAGCTGGAACTGCTTCATCTCGGTGATCATGGCGAGTTGCTGATCCGCTGCTGGGCCATTGTAGTGGCTCGACGAGGCGAACGTCGGCAGGTCCTCCTCGTCGTCGTCATCATCCTGACGGACCGGAGCGTCGTAAGCGGGCGGGAGGTCCTCGTCTGCGGTAGGTGGCGCTGCCGAGCTCAAGGTCGCGTCCGGATCGCTAGACGGTCCCGCCGGGCTCCCGTTGTTGCTGGCAGAGGGCGACGCCGGGCTGCGCGGAGTCGAAGCAATGTTGAGCCTCGACGCGCCGATGCTGCCCTCGTGGTCGGACGAGGTCATGTGGTCCTCGCTGTTGGCTCTTTTGGTCGCGCTCGCCGTGCTCGGACTGGCGCTCGAGCTCGAGAGCGGGCGTTTGCGAGTGAGGGAGGATGACCGCGCAGGAGAAGCAGCGCCGTCGCGAGCCTGCATACAAGGCGCGGAGTGGTGGTGGACCTGGGGGACTGGCTTCAAGCTGCCTGTGGCTATGCTCCTGCCAGGGCACGTATAGCGCAGTCTGCCTTGGCGTGTAGAGTTTTTCAAGATGAGACTCTGTTCGCTGCGATGCTCTTCTTCGTCTGTCCTTTCACGAGGAAACGACAACTCTGCCCTCGCCGAGCTACGAGCGCCGACACGCTGCCAAATATCGCCTTCCGATCCTCTCGCTATGTTCTTTCTGCTCGACCCTCGGCGCACACACCGCTTGCTGGGCACCCACGAGTCGACTGTGCGGCCTCTCGGCTCCGATCCGGAGTGGCATATTTGCTCCTGCTTCGTCATGCTCGTGTGGTGCTATGGGATGCTATCGCGCCTTTCCGCCCTTGCTCTGATTGGGGGGACGCTGCGGCCTGATCGATCTGAGCCGCGAATCGCTTCTCCGTCCTGATCTTCGGTTCGGCTGTCATTCCTGCGTCTGTGAAGTCAAAGCGGAGGGAAACCGATCCGCTGCAGCTCGAGCGGCGCCAGCCTTGTAGACACTTGAGGCTCGCGGCGAGAGCCAGGCTGCATGGAGGAAGAGGGGCCGTCGGACTCGATGATTCTCTGGACCCTTGCCCGTCTGCTATCCAGGCAAGGCCGAGCACCTTCTTGACAATGGCAAAGCTAGACAGTGCAGGACTTCTGCTGAGCGTGAGGGGGTCGGAGAGAACTCAGAATCGAGAGTCTTTCTCGAGTCCCTGATGCGCTTGGAGTCCAACCGTTAAAGCTACTGCTCAGGAGCTCTGATCACCAGCCCTCCCCGCTTTGCAGGTCGAGGAACAGCAAATCTTACAACGTGCATCCTCTGCTATGAAGAAGAAGGAGTCTACAACAGGGACAAGCGAGCCTTGCGGGTCCACGCCTCTGGATCTTGGATGCCATAAAATTTGCGAGCGATCCGACGCGCAATGCGTGGACTGTGACCCACTGAGTGGAGATCATCATCCCAGTGTCCGGGCCACAACTCCCATGGAATTGTTGGTGGCTGTTGATGGAAGCCTTGATCTTCCGCTGCTGAATGCGCTTGATTGTGCCAATTATGGCCTATCTGATGGTTGCCTGCAGTGCTTTCCTGCATAGAAGACAAGGCAAGTCCATCGGAAGCCGCTACGGAGCATATACAAACACCGTGAACAACTGCACTCAGGGAGGAGAAAGAATCCGCAAGGAGATTTGAACCCACCTAAATGATGACTGGGGAAGTACGGGTTATTGCCTGGCACGTAGGGATTGCCGCTAGATGATGGGAAGTGGTTGCCTTGAAGGTGCGGTTGATTGGTAAAGGAAGGAAAGCCAACAGGGGCTGGTTGGTAGCCGTTTGAAAGATTTGGCACATTTGATGGCAGGAAATGGAGGTGCTAAGTGACCATACCATGCTGGTCAGCCCAATCCCAGCTCGAGAGTAAAGGTTTGAAGCAATATGCCCATGCACCGTTCGTCAAGAGTGTTTGTAAGAAAATCAGGCGCACCGGAAAACTCAAAGGATTGCCAGCTTGAGCCCACACCGGAGCTTGTACATCTTGGGAGGGATCAAAATAGAGGCCATCACTGTAGTCCGCTGGTTGGTGGGGCAGGAAGTAGGGTAGAGTGGAGTCCAGAACAAGAGGTTGATTCAGCGAACCGAGCTGAAAGTGACACTGGAAGAGCTGATTTTCATGGTTGACAGCGGGAGGACCGGCAGTGAAAGGTGCAGGTGAATTGATGTTGGGCTGCTGCAGAGCATTCAGACCTTGGTGACCAGCTGCATTCGAAGTTGAGGGATTTGCCGGACTGTCGACCTGTAAACATGGCACAGTGTCATTGCCAGTCATGGGCAAAAGCAGCTCACGCAGTCAGAGCTGCCACCAGGATAGCAAAGACTGTACCTTGTGAGCTGAGACCTGGTTCAAAGAGTGAAATTCTGGTTCCAGAGCTGCCTGTTCCCGGAGCAAAAGGCTTGAACAGAGGCACATCTATGCCGGTGCTGCCAAAGCGGACTTACCACCTCTTGTGCAATCTTGTCGGGGGTTTCTTCAAGCTAGGAAGGCCTCCAAGTAGCTTTTAGTGTTACAGCTATTTTGCTCCGCGAGTCAGAGAGGGTGACTCACAATGACCCGAGCAGCTTGCCTTATGCCTTCTTTTGAGCTGGTTCGGTGTTCCCAAGAGCATGATTTCCTATAGACCCGTGTTTGGAGCCCCTTCAGCCATGCATGCCATGCCGCAGCCTTACTCCTACTTAGTCCATGCATTTCTGTCTTGAGCTGTTGCTCAACTGCCTTTTTCCATTCGTACAGCTGATCTGCCAGTGGTTCTTGTCCCAGTCCTTCTCCTGCTGCATTGATGACATGCTTCTGTGTTGTCCAGTCTGTCCCTCTTTTGCGATCACGTGTTTTGCCACAAACACTCAGGGCAATCAGACTCAAGAGCATCTGCTGCCAGGTGTCATAGTTTATGCAGTGATTGGGCTTGGCATCCGGAGGAGGCTGAGCAGCAGATGGCACCTCAACCTTTCCCAAATCTGGGCTGCATATAATCTTGGTGGCAAACTTGTCAGCGAGTTGTGCAGCCTCAGTCTGCTTGGGTGACGGCTTCCATCCCTATAGTAGAAAGTGTTAAGGTTATGACATTGGACAAGCCAGCCTAATTGAAACATACCAAGTCCAGAGCAATCTTGGTGAACGAGAAGTGGTCTCTCTTTGGAACACAAAGAAAAAGGTCAATTTCTTTTTGAGGGTAAAGAATGAGGAGGAGAGAACCTCACCAGCTGGGTTGCAACCTGTTGCAGACGTGTTGCAGCTGGGCCCAGCTGGACTGCAATTTTGGTAACAGTCTTCTTCAGGTCATGCAACCTGCTGTTGAACTTGTCGCGCGTAACCTCCCGATAAAGCCTCCGGGGCTTCGGAGACAGCACAAAGAGTGAAAATGGCGCAGCCCACAGTTTGAGCAGGGCTTTGGCTAGGTCAGAGAGGTGACTGTCTTGGTCTGGGAGATTGCGAAGAGAATTGGACAAGAGTGTGGACAGCCCTTTGGTAACAGAGTGGAGCACGACCTTCTCCTTTTTCTCCTGTTGTTGTCCTTGCTTGGGTTGATGTGACTGTTGATGGTGCTCGCGAGGCATTGAAGAGGATCGACACGCTATGAGTAGTCTCAAGTCGAGGGGAAAGACGAGCTGAGTGCAAGAAGCGGCTGCGATGGGAGGAGGGAGATCTCGGACATGCCGCGGAGGTGCGAGCGCGTCGGTCACGTGACGGCGCATGGAATCCGTTTGTTCCCCTGGCAACTGTATCCGGTTGCGTCCATGAACCGTCCATAAGCTTGAGTAAGCTGCTCTCCCACTGGGAAAACAAATGGAGCACGTCCGAATGAAATGATTTGATTCTTGACGGGCGGGAAATTGGTTGACAAGAAGAGGGCAATAGTGCCAATGTCGTGCATAGTGATCTCTGCCAGCGTTTCTGTCTCATCATCCACTCATTATCAGTTTATATGCACTTCCTGATCTGTCTTTTGCAACCTATATGGGGTGCTTTGCAGTGGGAACCGGCTATTGTAAAACATTTTTGCAGCGGCCACTCCGAACTCGTCTCAAGCGAGAGCGAGACGAGGGTACTCTGCGAGGGTAGGACCCCGTCAATGATCTTGAGTACAACTATATGGTAGTATAATTTGGGAGAGATCAAGTCAGCAAAGCTCTGAAAAAAAACAAGCGAGAGGAAAAGGACTGAGAATAGGAAAAGGACTTGGAGCGAGCGAGAGGCTAGAGCGGACGGATCCGAAGGAGCAGGCCTAGCATGTCTGACTTTGGTCACTGTGCTCAGCAATGCTCCTCTCCAATCACTCCGACCACGTTGCTGCGGTCACGTCGCTGAGACGAACATCAAGTATTACATCAGAGCATTCTCTGACAACCAAAGAAAGACGGTTTACAAAGTTGACCAGCAAGCCTGGCAAGACCACACATCCGGATCAATGCCATAGAATCGGCCAGCAATTCGGCGGGCAATTTTAGGCTCGTGCCCAATTGCGTACTGGTAAGCACTGTGAGGCCTGTTGGGCCCCGCATTTTGCCCGTAATGGTTGGCTGGTTTCATGTTGCTGGTGGCCCAATTGGAGTAGCACTCCTGCATTTGCGGGTCGGACATTTGAGGTGCCCATCCTTGACCTTGAGGAACTCCAGGGAAATTGCCTGGAGGAGTGACAGTGCCCGTAGAGCATGACACATTGTTAAACTTGCACAAAGGAGCTGGTAAAAATGGAAGCGCACCAGTGTAGCTGGGGTCAGTCATGTGGGAAAAGTCTCCCGGCTGATTGGTTGCGGTGTGATTGAGAGGGAAGGAGGAGCTTGGGGCATGGAACTCGTTGCAGCCAGTCAGGACTGGGGGAAAATGATCTCCCCCATTCAGATCATTCAGATGATAAGTACCCTGTAAGAATCTATTAGCAACACTTCCAGCCAAGAACAGACATGCAGGACAAGTCACGAGCCTGTAAGGAAAAGGAGATGTACCAAAGGCACATTGTGCGGCAACAGTGAAGCTGCTGCAGGGTATTGAGCATGCTCATATGTTGCTTGCAAAGGGTTGTAGCGAGAGTTGGCCACTATGTTTAGTTGGTCAAACCGTTGGTTCTGGAAGCCGTCATTTTGGGGCAAGCCTTGAATTCCAAAGTGGGGAGTGGGCCAGTTGGGGAAACGAGGGACATCCGGCACCTCAGGAAGATTGTTGGCCAGTGGATGGTGATCCTCTGGAGGAGGGACGGGTGGTCCTGAAGGTGGTGCAGGATCATGTGGACTTGTTGGGTGAGCACCCTGCCGCCGTGCCTGAGTCCCATTGCTGTCAGCAACAATTGCTGCAATGGAGCTGTGTTCTGCTGCCAGGCAAACAGGCAACATACATTGCTGGCCTCAATGCGCCTTTGCAAGACTGCCTGTTGCATGAACATGAAGTGCAGGGTAGCATTTGTGAGCAGTGATCCGATGGCAAGGCTGCAACGACGGCAACACACACGTACCACCTCGTGTTCAATCTGCTGCTTGCTCTGGTATTTGAGCTGGAGAAATTGTGCAGAGTCAGCCAATTGCCTGCATTCTGAACAAACAAAAAAAGGACATACAATGAGCTCAGCAGCTTCCTCTCTTCCTTTTACAAGGAGGTGCGCAGCTTCCGCCCCTCCCTTCGCCACGTTAGACTTCCTTTCCCAGTAGACAATTGTCTGTTGAACACAGAGTTTACGGCGTGCAAGCCACTCCTGCCAGGCTTGTAGGGTCTTATCCCCAAACCTATCATAGTTTGCCTTTGTGAGCCCCATTAGGAGGCTGCGGCGCCATCGTGCGAGTTGTTCTTCTGTACTCCAACCTTGCTCTTCCTCCCTACCACAGATCTGGGCAGCAGCTTGTGTCTTGCCCAAAAGGTCGTTGGTGATCAGTCTGCCAAGGGCCTGCGACCAAGTCTCGTACTTAATAGTGATTTGATCGAACGGATCGTCAGTGGTCGGCAAGCCAACAATGTTGAGATCTGGAGTGTTGATGATTGCCTTGGCAAACTCTTCTGCCTCCTTTGCTGCTTCTGTTCTCACACCCGCTCTTGTGCTCCAGTGCTGTGTCAACCAGCTGTCAACACTTCTTCTCCAGTCAGGAGCCCTTCTGCAGCAGCACTTACAAACTCTCGAGCAAGTTCTGTAAACGAGTACTCTTGCTTTGAAGATGTTTGACTTATCAGCTGAGCAGCCTGAGCGAAAAGAGGAAGAGGAGGCAAACAGGAGACTTACCAGCTGGCTTGCAAACCTTTTCAAGCGCTCCGACAGTAGCTCATGTCGTTCATGACGGATATCCACAATCCTGTCGAGGAGCTTATTCAACTTCTCATGGAAGGCTGTGCGGCTCTTGCTGTACGGGGCATTAGCGTGTTCCGCACACTGAATGATAGGCACAGCCCATAGTTGGACCAGTGCCTCCCCCAGATCTGCCAGGTGGTTGTCTGTTGTAGGGCTCGCAAGTGAGTCGCCAACTAGCGCAACCAGCATTCTGACAATCTTGCGGAGTGGTACCGAGGGTTTCTCAGGTGGAGGCTTATTCGGAACTCTCCGTGATCGTTTCCGTTTCAAGACTCCTGTAGGCCTTGAACCAGGCGCAGGTGCACGACGACCTGACATTTGGGGAGAACAGGCTAGGTTTTCTTTGAGAGAGTGCGAAGGACAAGAGATACGAGATAAAGAGTCAGGACGTCAGGAGGACGGACGTGCTCTTCGAGGGTCAGATATCGGACATGCCGCGGAGGTGCGAGCGCGGTCGGATAACGCGCCTTGTGCGCCTCGTGCAGGCAAGCACAGCCACCGTTCCTGGTCCCTATATACTTGCCCTCGCCGGCGTTTCTAGGGTTCATGGGGATCTCGGTGCTCTGCAGGACGATGCAAAGACCTTGTTCGTTCAAGAAGCCAATCGCGACGGAGAAACCGCGATTTGATCAGGTGAGGTGGAAGCGAGCGCTGGTGGGATACAGCACCTTTGAGCTGGCAGGGCAGTTTGATCAGAGTACAGCGCCGCAAGCAGAAGCAGCCTCCGTGTAGCGCCCCTAGCGTGAAGTTGGTAAATGTTGTCGTGATGAGAATCCGGATGAGCCGAAGAGCGACGAGGGAGAAAGCAGTGAAGGGCCTCGGGCAATGGCCAGCACAGAGGATAAGCCGGCTCGGGTGCATTCACCTCGTATGGACAGCTAGAGAGGACGGAGAGAGCGGAAGAGCAACCCACGCGGAAGCTGGAAGAGTGATGCGATGAGGAGAATGACGCTCTCCGAGAGCCGTATAGACGACTGGAACGGCGAGGGAGAGGCTTTGATCCTCATCACCAAACTCTGCTGCTGCACCCAAGCCCATCAAGGCTCCACGACTCGCCGTGCCCGGTTGCTCTTTGCTCTCCTTTCTCCCGACTCGACCTTCGCCTGAGGACGTTCGGCTCTCCCTCAGCACACGATGGACGGGATCGATGTACCGCCCGTGACCAAAGCCTACTTGATGTGAGCCCTTCCGCGCTATTCAGCCATACCCCGACCCAAGTCCGAGAGCGCTGACCCTCGTCGTTCGGTTCGGATGTCGTGCAGCGGGGCAGTGGGGATCAGCGTCGCCGTCGTGAGTCGCTCAAGCGCTCGAGAGCCCACTTGACTGGAACGCCTCCTGGTGCCGAGCTGACCTCCGAGCCGACCGCCGCGCAGCAATGTAACTTTGTCACGCCGCTCCAACTGTACTTTACCTGGCGGACAGCGATTGAAAACGGACAGGTGCGTTCGCCTCGCCCTACCGTGCACCTTTCTTGTTGCTTCGCGACGGACCTGTACCGTCACTCTTCGTGCACCCGGAAACTAACGCTGCTCCGACAACGCTCGCAGATCTGGCGGTTGGCGACTTGCTTCCTCTACTGGGGACCCCTCTCGCTCGACTTTTTCTTCCACCTCTTCTTCTTGTAAGTGGCCGCATTACCATCTTTGCCCGCGAGCGAGAAACTGTAGGCTGATGGCTCGGATGTGCACGCGGGGCTTTGCAGCATGCGATATTCAAAGATGCTCGAGCAGTCGACCTTTCACGGACGGAGAGCAGATTACGTCTGGTTCCTCGTCGTCAGCTGTACGATGCTCCTCGTAAGCCTCTCTTTGCTCTTACACCTCCCCTTCATCCTATTGCATAGATAAGCTGATCACGCAGCCCCGATGCAGATTCTGAGCCCACTCAGCCCTTCTCCTTTTCTTTCTTCTCCGCTTTCCTTCACTGTGCGTGGCTAGCCGTGTCTCTCTTCCTTTGCGCCCTGAACCGGTCGGATCCATTGCTCGCGCGGCTTCGCAATCGGGATCCGACTCTTTGCATTTCTTCCCACTAACCTCCTCCCCCTTTCTTTTTCGGACGCCCGCGCCCGCCGCAGCTCGTCTACCTCTGGTCCCGCCTAAACCCCCTCGTCCGCCTCTCCCTCTTCGGCATAATCACCATCACAGCCCCTTATCTCCCTTACGCTCTCTGCCTCTTCTCGTGGGCCCTCTCGTCCGGCGAGCGATTCGGTGGTGGCGGCGGCGGCGGCGGAGGAGGCGGCGGGATCTCGGGTTGGGGGTTGGGAGTCGTCGTGAGTGACTTGTTGGGGATCGCGACGGGTCATTGGTGGTGCGTACGAGCCCCCTGTTTGCTGTTCTCCGCTGCCGGTCGACTTCGAAGGAGGCACCCAAGTCGCCGCAGCCTGTCTGTCGCGCAAGTCCTCCTTTCCAGCGCGATATTGATCCTTCATCTGGAACAGGTACTTCTGGACCGAGATCTGGACGCGGGAACGAGCGTCCGGCGGCCGGAACTGGCTCGAGACGCCGCGATTCCTGTGCGTTCTATCTTCGCCACAGCTTCGGGGACCTCACCCAGTCGCGCGCAGCTTTTTTGACTGTCTCACCGAGTCTACAGTGTCAAGTTGCTTGATCCTCCGAGCCGACTCGAGGAACTCGAAGCGGCAGATGCGGCCCGCGCAGCTGTCGTGCACCAACTCGAACTGGATCGGTTGCGCCACAACAATGCAGCAGCTGCCGCGGGCGCACCCGATAGGACGCGATGAGATTCGGCGGCTTGTACCTGCAAGATCATGCTGCATTGTACAGCTCCGGGCAAGATTCCGCTTGAGCGGCTCGCGAGGCGCTCTCTCTGCGCGGTTCTTCTCACTTTCAGGGTGCGAATTCGGGACCGTTCCAGACCCGCTTCTCTTCGCTTGCTCTCCTATGCTGAGTCGGCAAGTATCTCTACCAGTCTGCGGGTTATTCAAGGTTGTTCGAGAACGGAGCTCACCGAGTTGCGAGGCACGTGATTGAGCTGCCCGCTGATCATGAATCCATTTGCTTTGATTTGCTCACTGCTCGTCAATATTCAGCGAGACCTCGACCCTACTGGAAGTGGCAAGAGTGCACCATAGAGCTTGTCAACACGTACGGTCGAATGGACTCTGAAATTCTCCCTGCAAAAGCGGCGCAATCGAAGCGCCGAGTGCACCCCACTTTTGGGGGGCGTCCCGCGCGTCGATCTTTTTTCTCGGTCCGTTGAACTTGCGTCGAACGGGGGTGATCGAAGAAAATTAAGCGCGCTCACTGCGAATTCGAAGTGGTGCCTCGAGCGCTCGCGTAGAGCAAGCCGCGCCGCCGCCGCCACGCACGCTTCCCAGCTGCTGTTACACCCATATGCGTACAAGGCGAGGCGGCCGCCAGAGAATAGCTTGAGAGCCCGCTCGCACACGCTCGACTCGCTTGGAGCCCACAGTGCCTCTTCCAGCCGCAGCCTCAACTCCGCCCCCTTGCGAACTCTCGAGAAAAGGGGCGCTACTCGCATTCGCACCCGCCGTGCCGCTAGAGGTCTTTGCCTCTCGGGCGCCGCCATGGCTGCCACGGGCAGCTCGTCCGACGACCGGTGGGTGCCGTTGGCCGACAAGCGAGCCGGAACGATCGCAGTCTGCACCGCGGCGTGCGTCTCGCTCGCGTTCATCCTTGCCTTTTCGAGCTGGGTCGCGTATCTCCTCTACCGGCACCATACGAGGGTCAAGGCGCAGCGCGTCGAGAAGGAGACGAGGGCAATCCGCTTCCTCGCGAGTTCGCATGGCATCCTCCTCGGATCTTTGATCTTTGGGTAAGCAAGCAGGCGGCCGGTCTCTCTGAGCAGTTACTCAAACTGACCACGCGCATCGATCCAGCGACTTTGTCCAGGCGCTCGGATTCTCGTTGAGCTGGGCGGTGAGTTCCGTCTAGCACAAGTGGCGAGAAGAGACGTCTGACCCCTTTTTTGCGCCCTGCAGTGGGTCGCCCGCGACGAGATACCGACCGCAGCCTATCCAACAAGACTGTGCAAAACGCAGAGCATCCTCATCCAGATCGGCGACCTCGGGAGCGCCTTCTCGTCGCTCGTCATCTGCCTCAACCTCCTCCTGATCCTCGTCTTCCGGATCACGCCCGCGACTCGATGGCTCATGGTGACCCTCCTCGTGGAGTGGATCATCATCGGGATCCTTGCCTCGGTCGGACCGATCTCGCGCATCGGCAAAGAGGGCGTACCTTTCTGTTCGTGCTTGAGATGTCTCTCGCCGACGCAGCTCGCCTCCTGCTGACCCCCGCGGATCATGACAGACGGTCCCTCCGGCTCTTGGTGCTGGGTCAACAGCGCGTACCAGCTCGAGCGACTGCTGGTCCACTACCTCTGGGTCTTTATTGTCGCCTTCTTCAACCTCCTCTTCTATTCCATCATCGCCATCTATCTTCGTTACCATGACGGCGGGCGACTTGCTTCCGGACCGCTCGCACAGACCGCCAACATCAGCCGCGTCATGCTTATTTATCCAGTTGTCTACGTCGCCACGATGTGAGTTCTTTCGGACGGCGGGTAGGGGAAGCTTGCGAGCTGACCGGAACAAAACGACAACGCGCGCAGTCTGCCTCTTTCGATCTATCGGTGCGCCGCCATGGCTGGCGACCACTGGAATATCCATATCCTCCTCGGCGCCGGCGCCGTCTTTACCCTGTCGGGCGCCGCCAACTGCATCATCTACGCCCTCACGCGCCGACTCGTCTCGTTCGACGGAATCGGGACCGCTTTGCGGCGCGGCAGCGCGAGCGTATCTGGTGGGAGCAGAGGTGCGTACATCCTCCTCCCGCTATGGCTACTTCTTCTTCTCTTCCTTCTCCGAGTTGAGACCCATTTCGCTCTCGCCCGCCCGCGCACACAGGGAACGAAAGCCCTTCCCTGTTCAGGCGCGGTTCCAGCGCCACCGTCGGCGGAGGACCTTCAAGCTGGACTCCTCACCCCCACCAACCGCGCGCCAAGGTCCGCTTCGAACGCGGAGCCTTTTCGCTCTTTTTCCGACCGGACGGGACCCCTTACAGGCCGGAAGCGCCTCAGAGGCCCGCGTTCGACGGTATCGTCGTCGAGGTCGAGACGGTCGCCAACGTGCAGGAACAGGAAGCGCCCGTGCCGTCTGCGATCCTCGCCCAGCGCGAGCGCGCGCACCAGCCTGATCCGCCGCGGAGATCCAGCAAGCCCGAAGTCCGGTGGGAAGACGACCCCCCTCCGTCGGCCGAGGATCGGCCCTTTGGGCGACTAGAGCCGCGCGACTCGTTCGAACAGCTGGGCTTGTCGCGCACGCCGAGCGGCGCTGCCGACTCGGACAAGCTCGAAATGTATCATCTCTAGAAACCCCAACTTATATATTCTATTCTCTCGTCGTCCGCGACCACACCCACGATCAATACATGTCGATACCTGTCAATATTCCTTGTTGTGTAGAATTGCCGTTATACAGCAGCAGCTCTCCCGTGCTGACGATGAACGTAAACGATCTCTTCTTCTTTTGGTTGCTGACCCTATGTATCTACACCCAGCGCTTGTCGCCCAGAGTCGCCTTCTCGTTCTTGACCTGTTCCGTCGCCTCTGCGACTTTTTCCTTCCCGACCTGCGTCGCCTCTTTAATCTTTTGCTTGCCCGCTTCGGGGTCCGAAATCGTCCCCGTCTGGACCTGCGCCGCCGCCGGATCCACCAACAGAGCCGCGATCGCCTTGTCGTCGAGGAGGACCGCCTCGGCCGGGACCGCGAGCGGGGTCTCGTCAATCTTGGGTTCCGGAGCGGTCCGAACGATCGTCGGAGTCGGCGCCGGGTTCAGAGGCGAGATCGGGTGGGCCTGATCCTGCGACGACGACGACAACGACGACGACGGTTCGGCGGGCGTGGGGATCGACTCGGCGACTGGTGCAGGGACGGGAGTCTCGACCGCGACCGGCGACGACGCTGCGGCATCCTCCTGCGGCGCAATCGCGGCCGCGACCGGCGCTTCGGCCGATTCACTCGCGCTCGCGCTCGGCGTAGCAGCAGCCGACTTGTCGGTCTGAGCAAGCTCCTTGAACAGCGCTTCGAGCTCCTCCTTGGCCTCCGAAAGACCCTTCTCAAAGTCTTCTTTGCTGGGCCTGGTGGCCGCCGAACCGGTCTCGGACGCGGGTGCGGCAGGCGTAGGTGCGGGTGCAGGTGCGGGAGCGGGCGCAACCTTTTTCGGTCGACCAGAACCGATCACGTCCTTCCACGCCTTGCCCTCCTTCTGCAACAACTCTGCGAGCTCGTCCTTGATCTTGCGCGGCAATCCAACACCGCCGTAGACGAAGCCGGTATAGAGTTGCACGAGCGAGGCGCCCGCCTTGGCATAGTCGAGCGCGTCCTGTCCGGACGAGATACCGCCGCAGCCGACGAGGGGGATCTTGCCGTCCGTTTGCTCGTACAAGCCCGACAGTGCGCGGAGGGCGAGGTCCTTGACGGGAGGGCCGGACAGGCCGCCCGTCTCTTGCAAGACGGTGGACGTTCCCGCCGAGGCTGGACGCGAGATGGTCGTGTTCGAGACAATGACGCCGTCGACGCCCGAAGTCTTGGCCGCGTAGGCAATGTCGGACAATTGCTCATCGTCGAGGTCGGGCGCGACTTTGACCAGCACGGGCGGCTTGACCAAAGTCGGGAGGAGGTTCCGCGCCTCGACGACCCCCTCCAACAACTCGGAGAGCATGCCCTTCCGCTGAAGGTTCCGCAAGCCGGGAGTGTTAGGGGACGAAACGTTGACGACGAGGACGTCGGCGTACGGACCGAGGGCTGCGATCCCTTTGACAAAGTCGTCGATCGAGTCGGGGTCGCTGACCTTGTTCTTGCCGAGGTTGATCCCGAGGACCCTCCCGGGCTTGAGCGACCGCGGCATCCCGACCGCATCAGCCGGGGTTGCTCCGGACCCTTCCTTCGAAGCGAGGTACGCCTCGATCGGGTCAAACTCGGGCGAAACCGTCGCGACTTGCGACGGGGAGGGTTGAGTCGGGAAGAGCGCCGGAGGGAGCAGACTCGCATAGTCCGACACGAACTTGATGACGCGCTGTCGGAGGCGGGCGAGAGCGGCGGCGTGACCCTCCGAGTTGAAGCCGTACCGGTTCACGACCGACTTGGATTCCTCGACGCGGAACACGCGCGGTTTCGGGTTGCCAGGCTAGGCGAGGAGGCGGGAGCGTCAATTTCCAGGCCCTTCAAGAGGAAGAGGGTGGTATTGCGACTCACCTGCGGCTCGGGCGTGATGCTGCCGACCTCGACGTAGCCGAACCCGAGGTTGAACAGGCCGTCGATAGCCTCGGCGTGTTTGTCGAACCCAGCGGCGATACCGATCGGGTTGTCGAACTTCTTGCCCCACAGCTGCGTAGACGCAGAATCAGTTGTTGGGTCGGGCAGAGAAAGGGGGCAGAAAAAGGTGTGTGCGCACCTCGAACGCGAGTCGGTCGTCGTCTTTGCCGCAGTCGACCGGACCGAGGTTGCGCGACAAGATCTTGACGGCGATTTCGTGTGCGAGTTCGGGGTCGTCCTTGGTCAGAGCCATGAAAGCCGGCTGGATCATCCATCTGCTCGCGCAAAGAAAGAGCTCGTCAGTCTACCTCTGCAGGAAGGGAAAGGGGTTGGACGCACCGGTGAATGCCGGCTCGCGAGTCGTACGCGTAGACGAGCAAGGCGCCGGTTCCGAGGAAGAGCAGAGACGACATCAAGATAGACTTGAGCCTACTCGCGGCGCCCTTGCCGGCAGCAGCGGCATGGTGAACGGCCGGAGCGGGCGAAGGGATCTCGGGTGCTGCCGGTTTAGGGAGCTCGACCTTGGGCAGTTCGACCTTGGGTAGCTCGGGAGCTTGAGTAACTGGCGGCTTGACTACGACTACCGGCTCTGCAGGCGCAGGCGCGGGCGCAGGCGGCAGCTGAGTTGCGGTCGCTCCACTCGGAGGCGGAAGCGGAGTCGTCTCCGGAGGCGGCAACGGCGTCGTCGCAGGAGGAGGCAAGGGCGGCCTGGTCGATTGCAGGCGAGCTGCGACGACTCGCCGCGTGGGCAGCGCTACCCGCTTGCTCGCTAACCGGAGCATGTTTGGATTGAGCGAAGAGCTCCTCTTGCCTCGGGCGATGACGAGCAAGGTCAAACTCGGGGTCGGGGTAATGCATGAGATTCCGCTCCGTTCTTGTCTTTCCGGGGTACAGTCACTGCTCCATCTACTGGCGTCTGCTCCCGAATGCCTTCTCAGGCACAATGGCATGCAAATTTGGAGGACGGAGCGAAATTTCTGCTGCTCGGACGTCGAACAGTCGAGTCTCTCCTTGTGAAGACGTCGACTCTCATACGTACGCCCCCGAGTCGCCCTACATGCCCCTGCGCAGCTCTTGCCGCGATTCCGAGAGCACGCGCGAATGCGATATGCACCTCCGGCATCTTGTCCCCTCGTGACCTGTCCGTCCGCAGCGATCGCTCCGGCGTTCACGAGCTTTTCATCGACGCGTCGGAACTGACCCGCGTAGCCATGGAGTGGATACGGTCGGCGCTTCGCATCCAACAACGGCGCAAAGATGCAAAAAGTGTCAGCAGCGCAGGACGGAGAAAGACAGCGTGGTCATCGCGCTCGGGCTGGGAGAGCTGTCGCATCCGTTTCTGCAGCGTGAAAAGTTCGCCATCGAAGGGAATGGTGACCATGTCCGGCAGCGCGCTTGTGCGAGGTCGGAGAGAGAGCGGCCGGAAAGCGGCGATGCATGCGCCGAGGTAGCGCAACTTCTTCGCACGCATGAAAAGTCCAACGCCAGAGCCTGACGCGTCATGGTAGCAAAATGTGAAGGCGCTCAGCGCATGCCGCAGGTAGCCGCGCAGCATGATGCCGTCCCTGCAACGTAACCAGTCTCGATAAATTGTCGGCGACATGTTGATCAAATCAGGTGTTGGTGAACGCACGCGGTCGATTCGAGTACCGACAGGAGCGAGAGAAAATCAGCCTCGAAAGACTGTGGATCGGCCCATCAAGAGGCAGTTGAGGATTGCGGCGGAGATCAGGGGCGCCAACGAAGAGAAGCGGATCGCGAAAGAGCCGCGGAAGCAAAGCCGCACAAGTGGACGAGCTCGCCGGCTCGACCTTGAGACGCGCGTCTCGCAGCCCGACTCCTCTTCTTCTTCTTCACCTCACGCTCAATCTGCTCCCGTGCGCACTGCACCAGCCGCGCATGGGATTCCTGAACGGGCGCAGACCAACCCCGACGACTTATAAGTTTGAGAAGCTAGATATTAGGAGCTCTCGCCCGTATATCTCTAGGCGAGAGTGGTTCGTCGCCGTACATTCCCCATCCCTCCTTCCTCCACTCTTAACTCGCCTCCTTTCTCAGCACGCCCTCGCCCGTCGCTACTGCTGTCGCCCATCGAGCAGGTCGCCCCACAAGGAGGGGAGGGAGGATTGGGAGCATGGCGACCTGCTCGGGACGTCGGCGGCGGTAGCAGCGGGTGCGCGGTCGCGTTTCTTGATGCAAACCATTCTCACGACATCTTCTATGGCGCCTGATGAGAGATGCGGAGGGAGCTGACTCGGTTTCGCTCTGTATCCACGCCGAGAGTCCTGCGCGCCGCTGGAGTTGTTCGTGCACAACCAGGGAGTGAGGGAGCGTCGCCACGGCCGCGAGCCTACGTAAGCCGTGAGCGTCGAGCTGTAGCTGCGTCCGCCTAAGCCCAGCCTTGACGCAGTACGTATGGCAGCGGGCGGGCGGGCAAAGTCGTCGAGTCTCTTGCGCCGTCAGAGCGAATTCCCGCACGCCCAGCAGCAGAGTCGCCGGCGTGCCTTGTCGGCTGGTAATCCGGGGTCGAGCAGCCAGTGCTTACGAACGCGCTCTTCGTGCTCGCGCCAACAGCACAGGCGGTGCGCAGGAAATGAAGGAGGTTCGAACTCGCCGAAGAATGGGCGGCAAATCCGACGGACAACCCGGCGAACTTGGGAGCTTGAGCCGTTTTCGGAGCGGTCATAGTACCAAGGAGGTCATCCTTGCCTACTGGCCCTTTCTAGCCAGCTCTAAGGATGCGAGACAAGCCGACGAGGGAAAGTTTTGACTTTGCGGTCGACGCGACTGCTTTTCCTTTCGCTCGTTCGCCTGTTCCACCCCTCACATTGCACGGAGCAGTCTGCACAGCAACGCAGTCGCTCGATTGAACTCGCACAAGCCACGCCTGCCGCACCCGCACCCGTCCCATCCCGCCCGCACGCTGCTTCCGCCGCTTCATCCAACTCTTTCACTCGCCAAGGCCGCCCTTCCTCACTCTCAACAAGCACGCCACAACTCGAATGGCTCGTCAGAAGCAAGTCAACCCGCAGCACAAGACGGCGATCAAGGGTCCGGGCGGCAAGAGGCCCGTCAAGGTCCCCAAGCAGCCCAACATGACGGGTGCGTACCCGATCGCCTGCGTCGACGTGAAGGCCCGCGTCGCTCGTTTCTCTGACCCTGTCTCTGACTCTGTTGTCTTGTTGGTCCCTACGCACAACCTCCGGCAAGACTGTGAGTTTCCTCTCCCGTTTGATCGCAGTCCCGTCGGTGCAGCAGGAGAATCTCGTCCAACTCCACCACCCTGCCCGCAGAGGAAACCCCATCGCTACCGCCCCGGCACCGTCGCCCTCCGCGAGATCCGTCGCTACCAAAAGACGACCGAGCTCTTGATCCGCAAAGCTCCGTTCCAGCGTCTCTGTCGTGAGATTGCCTACGGGGTGAAAACCCAAGATTATCGCTGGCAAGGCTCAGCTCTCCAAGCGCTGCAGGAAGCAGCCGAACACTAGTACGGCTTCCCTGTTCTCGCTTCGTGTCGAAGACGAGAGGCTGACGAACCCGAGATCGTTTGACGCAGCCTCGTCGACCTTTTCGCCGACTGCAACTTGTGCGCGATCCACGCCAAGCGCATCACGATCCAACCCAAGGGTACGCTCTCCCCGCTCCTTCTTCTACTGACGTGTCCTCGCCCAAGCGACTGACTTGCATCCCGCACAGACATGACGCTCGCACGTCGCCTTCGCGGCGACCTCAGGTAGTCGCGCCACCGCCGACAAAACACCCGACTTCTGCTTTCTTTTCCCCTGTCTCAAACTCGCTCTCGTCCGTCCCCCTCTCGTCCATACCTCGCGCGTCACCATGTCTGTACCCCGTCCGGCTTTTGTTTGTGCTCTTCTCGTTGTTGTTCTCTCTACCTGCCCGTAAATCACTCGTTCCTTGTCGTCGAGACACCGATCCGGATCCACCTGTAGCGTGGAACACGTCTTTTCGCGACTCACTAGCAGCATCCAACCTAGGCACGCGAGAAACAAACCGAGAGATAGTCTTGCAGGAGGGAAAGGAGGCGTGACTACAAATTCAGGGAAGAATCACAAACGAGCTCGGAAAGTTGGAACAATGGGAAGTAATCATCATCTGCACAGGAGTGTACGAGTTCTATGCACTGCCCCATCGAGCTCGCCACATGCTCGGAGTGATCCCGTATCGCCGCTGCGCCCGGATTCCGATGCGAGTATGGGCAAGGGACCGGGGCGGACGCGCGGGAATCGTGCGATCAAGGAGGACCTCAAGCGGATTCACATACCCCTGTTCTGCCATGCTCTGTGGGCTTGTGATTCCGCTGGATACCAAGGTCTGTGGCGCTGGCATTGGGATGGGCACCGGAGGCATTGGCGTCACAGGAGAAAAAGGTGCAAGTGATTGGGCCGCTTGACTTGCAGACATTGAAGCTGTCTGCTCTGGGATCACCAGCTGCCGGTACCAGCGCGCCTCTAGCCAGGCTGGAGCAAGCATTGCTGTGTTCTCATGTTGAGCATCGTATGCGTCAAAGTTGAAGGCGGGATTAGCTCCAAGCTGTTGTTGACGTTCTGAGTCAGTCACATCGGGAAGAAAACAAGAGGGTACAAATTGAGCACCGCAAAGACAAGACCGCACAGATCGCTGGATAATGAACATGAAAGTCCACGTGTTCTGCAGAGTAGAAAGCAATTTAGAGCGGGACAAATGGTCTGCTGAAAGACTCACCTTGATGTCCAGCAGAGCTCTCGCCGGATCTTGCCAAGCGTGGGACTCCTTGATGGCAAGGTAGATGTGTTCAAAGGTCCATGCTAAGCTTGACAGCTCCACGTCTGAAAGATGGTCAAAGAGCGGTTTTGCTTCGCTCTGAAGCGTGGCTGCCCATTTTCTCAGGTCCGTGCTCATGGTAGCTATCCCGTTGCTGGACTTGCAAATTGCCTTGATGAGATCTCGACGAAGTTCGCTTGTTCGCCGGGACTTGTCCTTGACATAAAGACGGTCTGTAAAGCAGGAGTGACGAGCACTCCAAAACACCACCTCCTGGTCTTTGACCTTCTGCTCCGGACTTGGTGCAGCGTCCACCTCTTGGACCATTTGCTCCGGCCTTTGTAGCTCAACGGTCAGTGCAGGGCCTGCTCTGTTGAGCACTGCCTGGTGACCATGTTGACGGGCAAGTTCTCGCTCCTGCCGCCGGCAAAATCAGTCAGTAGGGAACCTTGGATCAGACAGGAACCGATACAAACAATGTGGGGAATTAAGATGCTCATGTCAATCTCGAGCTGTAGGATAGAGGCAACCATCCACTGGTCAGCCGGGATTGACCATGCTCGGGAGTGAAAAAGAATGAGCTCACCACTTGCTGCAAGACATCAATGCGCGGGATCCAGCCCTCATTCAGAGCAACCTCCAGACACTGCCGTTTCTGCGCCAGCCATCCCATCAGTCGCTACCTCATAGCAGTGTAATGGCTTGCTGAGTCGGCCTTCTTTCGGTACGCATTAAATCCACTTGACTTGTTGAGAAAGGTCGCGTGGGCCGTGTTGTGCCACTTGACCACCCTGATAGTGGTCTCATCTTTGCTTGTGGGAGCATTATTCCATCGCTTTCCGAGGGCGAGCTCTGCCAGAGCTTGAAGAGGACCCCTGACCTCTAAGTGCGTACCGGTCTGTCTCAGGTCGCTGAAATGGTGCTCAGCAACAAAAGGCATGACCCGGGTATCCTGATCGAGGGGAGAGACGGGGGACAGGTACGGAGACAAGGAGTGTGAGCACGCTGGGAGCCGGAAAGCGAGGCGGGCGCGGCTAAAGTCAAGAAAGGCCTCATTCCGCGGACAAGCCGGCAGCCTTTCGGCCGCTAAGCTCGATCACTCGAGCATCGCTGAGCGCTGATAACGTTGGGGTCTGGGTACCCTCACTTCGCGAGAAGCAGCGCCGGATCAGCCATGCCGGCGAGCGTGAAAGATGAGAAAGAGAAATTGGAAATGATGATGAAGAATTTGATACAAATCATGACTAGGCAGGTCCACGCCTGATTCTTGATCATCTGAGGCTTGCAAGAGTTTGGATCCGGGTGTCCTGACGTCGAGAAAGGAAAGCTGCGTGTCCACACCAGCACCTTGTGGGCAAAAAGAATCCACAAGTTCCGCTGCTTTTCCTCCTCATTTTGAGTGCGCGCTAAGATCACCTCATTAACAACGGCGTTTGCCTGTCCAACTTCTGTGTGCTGCTGTGTGATCTTTGCATTGTTGTTTTCTCTGACAGAAGGGGGGCACGAGCCACAAGTCCAATCGAGCTCGAAAGTTGGGACAGAAGAAGATGACCCCCGATCGAGCTCAAAAGTTGGGACAGAAGAAGATGACTGTTAGGACAGAAAAAGATGACTGTCTTTGGGTCAGGAGTAGTCTGACTGGTGCACAAAACAACCCCTTTTCACGCCCTACTTCTGCCCCATCTTGCCTGCCACATCTCCGGATCGATCCCGTATCGCCGCTGCGCCCGGAGTCCGATTCGAGCACGCCTGTGCGCAATGGCGTATTGTGGCTGTGGAGCGGCAGGAGTGGCATGACGCGGGTCTCCGCTCTCTGACTCTTCCGCGTGTAGATGTGGCTTGGGAACATTGAAAGGCTGACGAAGCTGGAGCAGCTTGGCAGTTGTGAGTGTACCACTGACCAATGACGAGTGTATTTGCTCGGGCGTGACCAGCTTTCGGTACCAGCGTGCCTCCAGCCAGGCTGGCCAGATCGATGGAGCATCATGCTCAGCATCATAATGGCCAAAATCGAATGCAGGATTTGCTCCGAGCTGTTGTCCCGTGTTAGGTGGGTCAACGGAAGGATGAAAAAGGGTGAGACTGGACGAGGCAAAAAAGACCGCACCGATCTCTGAAATATAAAGTCAGGCGACCAAAATCTCTGCAGAGAGTGAGCCGTGGTCAAGGGTCAGACAACGAGGCAGATGGGAAAGCCCTCCGCAAACCTCCGGACTGACCGTAATCAGCAGGGTGCTCTCCAAATTGTGTCGGCACTCCTTCAAGGTGTGGTGAACATGTTTTAGGGTCCAGGCTAAGCTTGATAGCTCCACCTCCCAGAGCTGTGCCAAGCGAGGTGATTCCGCTTTTGTCTGTAGCTCAGTAGTCCATTTTGTCAGTTCATGGTCACAACATCCAACGACAGCTACGGTGTCAGCCATCGCCAATAGTATCTTCTCAATTTCCCAAGTGTACTGGTGACGGGCTTTGGTTTGGCGCTTGCCTGTGCCTGTGTGGCCCTCAGGAGGACAAGGCGTCTGAAGCATGGCGTAGCGTTTACGCCAGGCTGTTGCCTTTGCCTCCTTCATTTCCTGACTGGGACTCGGCTGCGCCATTCCGGAAGGAGTTGTAGACTCGGCATCAGTTTGGCCTCTTGCTTCAACTCCTTCCGGGTGCCCGCAAGCTTCTTGAACAACAGACTGCCTCTGCCGACAGCATGAGTGTGTGAGTGGCAAACTTCAAACCTCTTCAAGTTTGCTTGACCGGGCACTGACATCATGCGAGAGCAAGATACTCATGTCAATCTCGAGCTGTCGGATATTTAGAGACAACAGTCAACCAGTCAGCGGAAATGTTGCGCCAATATTCAGGTAGAATGACCAAAGTCAGCTTACCACTTGCTGCAAGACATCAATGCGTGAGATTTGACCCTCTTCCAGAGCAATCTCTAGGCACCGCCGTTTCTCAGGGAGCCATTTCATCAACCGCATCCCTTTGCGGACATAGTCAACCTCTGTTTCCCGTGTCTTTGTCTCATGAGCCAGCGCCAAAGCCCCCTCGTACCACTCTTCAAGTCTTGTAGTGGTGGCCTCTTTGCTCCTATAGCGTGCATCCCACGCTCTTCCAGAGGCGAACCCTGCGAGAACACCAAGAGGGCCTCTCAGATCGAGCCGTTTGCGCTTCGTGCCGAGGTTGCTGAAATGTTCCTCGGCAACAAGAGGCATGGCCAGGGCAGTGTGACCCTATTCAAGGGGAAGAAGGGTGAGAGGTGGAGACAAAGAGCGTGAGCAACGAAAGGGAGAGTGCGGAAAAGCGGTGCGAGCGCGGCTAAAGTCGAAAAAGGCCTCATTCCGCGGACAAGCCGGGCAGCCGCGAGCGAACGTGCCCATGCATGCGTGCATACGTGACAGGGAGCAGACAATTTCCCTGCCTCCTGCGTTGGCGCTTCGAGCGGATTAAGCGAACGTCAAACGTCGGATCAGTCCAGGTCGAGAAGGTGACCTCTCCACGATCGAGGTTGCTGGTGTATTAGCCCCGCTGTAAAATCTGTTTTCCTTTTTCAACCGATCAAATCAAAAAGTAGAGCCTGCGTGCGGCACAGAGGAAAGTTTGCTTTTGGAGGGGATAAAACACCACGGCCCAAAGAGAGAAATTACAGCTGTTTCGCGTTCATGTGCGAAAGACCGCAGCGAGGATCAGTCACAGGTTCCGACAGGCACAGTACTCGTCGAAGGATCAAGGGATCGCCTCCGGTGAACGCACCTTTGACCGTCAAGCGGACGCGCCCTGGACCGACTTGAGCGCGTCCTTGAGCGCCGCGAGGATCTTGTCGGCGTCGGCTGGCCGCTCGACAACAGAGACACCCATGTGACCGAACCTGCACGTCTCACGAGCTCGTCAGCGGGTGCTTCCTCTCGATCGAGAAGAGAGACAGAGAGAGAGTGGAACAACATACCGAATGTACTTCGTCTGCGAGGGCAAAGCAACAGCAAGTATTGAATATTGTCAGTACCGTTTTCCCGCTTTCTTCGCATCCACGTGGCGCCCGCGAGCGCACCTTGATGTCCTTGTGCAGTCCGCCGGCGATGACGATGCCCCGCTCGGCGAGCGCGCCGATGAGGGCCGGAGGCGGGATCCCCTCCGGGACGTACAGGGCCGTCATGCCGTTGGCGGCACCCTCTGCCGAAGTCGCGACCGTACTGAAGCCGAGCTTGGCGGCCTGTACGGAATCACAGAGGTACGACGCGATGAGTCAGCAGAGGGTTCGGCGAGCGACTCCCTGGCAAAACAGAAACTCGTCCAGTACCCGACACGTACCTCGTCACGGAACTTTGCCGCCGCCTCGCGGTGCATCTTGAACCTGTCCTCGAGCGAGACCGGGCCGTCGACGATCGTCTTGAGCGAAGCCTCGAGCGCGTAAATCAAGTTGACACTCGGCGTGGCAAAGTACGCCGGCGTGCCCTTTTCATAACTCTCCATGACGGGCAACCACCTCTTGTAGTTGGCAAAGTAAGCCGGAATCGGAGTCTTGCGCGCGTCGAGGACCTGGAGCGCTTTCTCCGAGAGCGCCGTGATCGAGACGCCGGGAGGGACCGAGATACCCTTTTGCGAGGCACCGACGACGACGTCGATCTGCCAGTCGTCCATGCGGATCTCTTCGGACGCGACGGCGCAGACGCCGTCGAGGACGATCAGCGTGTCGGGCGAGACGCGGCGGACCGTTTCGGCGATGGCCTTGGCGTCGGAGAGGACACCCGTCGCTGCAGGCAGGTGCTAGCGTTACTCCGAAAGTCTTCATGTTAGAAAGTAAGGGAGACGCACAGGTGTCGACGTGAGTAAAGGTCAGGACCGAGTACTTTTCCTTCTTGAGCGCCGCCTCGACCTCGTCGAGCGAAGGCCGTCCGCCGACCGGAGCGCCGATCTGGTCGACCTTGGCGCCGTAGGTCTCGAGGCAGTCGGCAAAGCTGCGCGTTCGGGAGTGCTTTGGTTAGTGCCCACTGGTCGGTACGGAGCAGCCGAAGAACGTCGCCGGAGAGGCGATCGCTCGACGGCAAACGGCGACTCGAGGACTCACGCGTCTCCAAAGTAGCCAGTGTTGAGGACGAGCGCCTTCTGTCCAGCCTCGAGCACTGTTCGGCAAAGAAAGGTCAGCTCGTTATACGCCCGCATCTAAAATGCGAAGGAAGCGAAAGAATCTGCTGACGCACAGTTGGCCGCGACGAGGTCCCATCCGAGGGTGCCGGAACCGGCAATGATGAACGGCTGACCCTTCTCGGTGTAGAGGAGCTTGCGGAGGTAGCGGAGGCAGTCTCCAAAGACGGGAGCAAACGCCGGCGAGACGTGGCTCATCGACGGGTGCGCATTCTGCGAGAGCGAGGCGGTCGGGATGCCCGAATCGGTTTGGTTGAGGGCGGTGATTTGGCAGACCGTTTCCAGTGTATTCGTTACCACGTAAGCGATTGAACAGAGCGCCGGAATGTGCGAGTTCGGAGATTTCGGAAGCGAGGGAGGCGAGAGTGGGGGGGAAGGAGAAGAGTCAACACACAAGTCTCGCTTCACGGGGACAAAGAGCGGCAAGAGGGAAACGTACGGCAAAGAGGACTTCATCGCTGACTTCGACCGGACCGGGAACGGACAGGAGCTTGTGCTCGGCTTGGACAAAGTGCGTGGTCGGCTGCGACGACGAAGAGGAAGACATGATGCGGAACTGTAACCAGGTTGTGCGTCAGTCCGGATAGCCCCCGTGCGTCCTTACTTGGCCTAGTGAGCTCACCCGAGTCTATGCGGAGCTATGCAGCGAGGTGAGAGTAGCGAACTTGTCCCGCGGCGAAAGCGGTCTTGTCGGCCTCCACTCGCTTCCGCGTCGGATACACGCTCTATAGTGCATGCAGGAAGTTGACTACTCCGAGACTGTCTATTACGTTGGCAAGATTAAGGAACCGCTACACTCGAGGGAAATACTCATGCCTTGACATCCGGAGTAGTCGAACCCGCGCCCGCTGCCGCAGTTGCCGACGGCCCGCCGCCCGCCGCCGCCGCCGCCGCATGCACCTTCTTGTCCTTCGCACCGGCAGCAGCAGCAGCGTGCTCTTTGTCCTTCTTGTGCTTCTTCTCCTTCCGCCGTGCGTTCGCCTCGGCGACCAACCGCTCGAGTTCGCGGCGCTCATCGTCGCCTTCTTCGGGCTGGACGGCCTTCAAGATGGCGCCGATGAACAGGATCGCCTGCGAGAGGGGGTGTGAGGAAGAAGTCAGTGAAGTCCTGAAGAGAAAGATGAGAAACACCTGGATTGCGCACCTTGGCTCGGTTCATGAGCATCGCGTCAGTCACCGATGGCGATTCCTTCGAGAGGGCTGCATTCCCGACAGGGCGGATCAGCAAAAGCATCGAGGGGCATCCATCACCCGCCTCTCGACACTCACCGAGGTCGACCACCTGCCGGAGCACCGCTCCCAACTCGAACTTGCTCCCCTTCCACGCGACGAGCAACAGCGTCCCGCTCAACTCCTGCTCCAACTGCCTCATCTCTTCCTCGCCGAGGTCCCCCCTCTCCTGCCGCTTCTCCATGTCGACCATCGCGCGCTGGACGTCCAACCCCGTCGAGAGGAAGGACCACCCTTCCTTGAGGGTCGTGCCCTTTTCTTTCACGCGCGACCACCACCCGGGGAGGCCGAGCAGGTTGGCCGACGGCTTGCGGTGCAGGCGGATGTAGGTCGTCGCCCTGCACAGCCTTTGTCAGTGAAGGTTACTTGAGTCTCTACAGATGGAATACGCACTTGGCCATGTAAACTTCGCCGAGCAAGTGGCACAGCTCTGCAACGGGAAAATCTCGTTTGTCAGACAACCTCTTTCAACACCCGTAGCGACAGGGACCAACGCCACTCACCAACGCCAAAGCTCTCCATCGCCAGATCCCTCGCCTCGTCCCTCATCCGTTCCGCAAAGCGCTTCGTCTCGGGGTCGTCCTTATCGCCGGGCTTGCTCGCCTCGACAAACGGCCTCACGCGGTCCCTCAATTTCTGCGCGAGCGTCTCAATCCGCTGCCGTTTCTCCTCCCACGACTTCTTCTCCTCTTCGTACGCTTTCTGTTTCTGCTCGGCAGACAACTTGGGAGGTTTCCCCGCGAGGTGCGACTTGGCGGTGCCGGTTTCGTGTCCGTGAGCGTGTGCGTGAGTGTGCGAGGTGGATCCGTGCGTGGACGATGCAGCCGAGGCGGTCGCGCCCGATTCGGCGCCGAGCGGCGCAGAAGCCGAAGCGGCCGGTGCGCTGGTCGCGCTCGCGGCCGTTCCGGTCGGCGAGACACCGGCCGCCGCCGCCGCCGCCGCAGGAGTGTAGGCCGGCTCGACATGCGCCTCCGAGTGGAGTGCCGATTGCGCTGGGGTGCTCCTGCCCGAAGTCGGCTTCGAGCCTGCGTCGACCTGGGGGGAACAGGGAGAAAAATCAGCGAACGCCGCTCGCTCGCTCGCTCGGCAACGGCGCCAGAGCAGGGGACGCACCTTGCCCGCTTCGGCTTCCTCTTCTTCCTCCTCCGCTTGGGCCTACGAGACTATGTCGTCAGTTCAGCAGTTCCTCGACGGAGGCGCGAATCGAGAGGACTCACGAAAGCCTTCGAGACTTCTTTCCCGAGCGAGATCTCGCCGATCCAGTCCTCGAACGCCTTGCCTCCAAACATCTGACTGAACAGTTGACTGTTCGGCGGTGACAATGAGGGTCAGCTTCCTCTCACCTCTCGCTGCCGAAGAACCATTGCTCGTCCCGAGCGGCACACTCACCCGGGATCGGGCATCACGTCCTCTCCGCCGGCTTCGCCCATGGCGCTCTGCTTGCCATGCTTGTCGTACACGGCACGCGAATTCGAGTCGGACAAGATCCTACCGGGCTTCGAGAGTCAGCAACGATCTCGAGTCTTGGCTCTGAGACGGGATCGCGAACAGTGAGGAACGCACGTGTAGGCCTCGCTGATCTCCTGGAATTTGGCCTGCGCATCCGGGTTGCCGACATTCTTGTCTGTACGCAGTTCGAGTCAGCCTTGAAGTCGGCGTAGCTGTATGGAAGATGAAGCGAACCGGGGTGCCATCTGAGCGACTGCTTGCGGTAGGCCTTTTTGAGTTCTGCTTCGCTGGCAGCTGCGAGTACGCCCAGGAGGCGGTAGTAGGACGGGTCCTTGACCTTTTCGCCGTCGCGGTTGAGTCCGACGTCGTACTCGGTCTCGGGAACGAGAGCAGGAGCGGGAGCCGGCGAGGTGGCGGCATTGGCAGCAGCGGGAGTCGCCATGGTGCTAGCCCTGCAGTCAGTCTGTCCTTTCAGACTGGACTCCCGAATGTGCTCTTTGAGAGTCTAGAGCGATGGGTATGAGCGAGAGCCTCGCCTCGTTCGTTCGTCCAACATTTGGCGATGACGCTCAAGCGGCTTCCCTCACACACAATTCTGGGAGGATTGTACTGATATGCCCATACACTTTCAGGGAATCACACTGCTCTCCTCGTCCAGCTCCGGTCTCCCGAACTGCTGCGCTCCGACCGCGACTGATCTCAGCTCATCTCGGTCGCTGTCTCTTGCTTCGAACGCTTGCCCACATCCGCGTTGTCGACAACGCTTTATGTCAGCTGGGAAAGAAGGCGCAGCTCGGACGTCTTCTGTACGTGCTCTAGACGGTGGCCCCGTCCATCCGCGGCATGTCCGGCGGTGCCTCCGGATCGCCGAAGACTTCCACCCCAGCTTTTGCTTCGTCTACCGTGTGACTTGCTACACCGTGGCAGAACCTAGAGCACAATGCGGCGCACAAAGGCAGACCGCCAAGAACCAAAGCGGCTGACCATGCGCGATGTCGTCGCTCAGCTAGTTCTCGTGGTGCCCAAGCGATGGAGAAAAAAGGGCACGGACGCCAACCCGCTCATTGAGAGGCTCAACACGGCCTTACTGAACTTGTGGTCGCGGCCATTCTACGCGTACATCGACCATCATCGAAGAAGCCATTGGTTCAAACAGGCTTCCCCACGGTTTCAAGGCACGTTGCGCTGGCTCTTGTCCAGCTTTGTCAAGATCAAATCCGCAGATACGACCTTGGAGTACAAGCTGCAGATGCTTGCAAAGCTCTTGGTACGTCCTTCAACAGTCTGTTTTATTCCATTTGCCACAGCAAACCGGATTCAACCTGATCTCGAGCGCTTGACAGAAGGAAAGCAACTTCAAGTCCATTGCCGCACACCTAGCGCGTCTCCACCTCGACTTTCACTGTAGAGACAAGGTGCTAATGATGCTGACACGCAGAGCTGGCCGGCCACTGACGTTGCTTGCAAAGATGCTGAGAGCGGCATCCAATTTGCCGACCAGCTGTGCCAAACCCCTGATTTGAGCCAAGTCAAAATACCACCCGGGGCAATACCGGAGAGGCCTCATTACAAAACATGGCTGGATGATTTCCGCCTCCTGGCCTTGATCAGTGCATTGGGCCTCAAGTCCGGTAACGCTGTCATTGCTGATGAAAAGAAGAACGGCGCGGCTTTTGACCGAGCGAAACCAGGCCTGCGCAAAGAGATGCGTACATGGTATGACACAATGAGGCATAAACTTGCAAAAGATACATACAACAATCTCAATCCGGATCAAGCCCGCACATGGAGGCAATGGAACAAGGACATGTGGAAAGCAGTGGCCGCCATCCGTCAACAGGTGCCAGACCTGTATGACAGCAATGGCACCACAATGTCAGAGGACCAACGAGTTCTCCTTGCGGCAAACTTTCTGGTACAATCCACCTTGTATGCTTTTGAGCCGAGAAAATGCAAAAACTAATTCGCAGACTTCCAGCTTGCTCACAAGTTTGTCACAGCTCAACAACCTCCTGCTGTTTGGTCTGAAGCAGCAAAGCAAGCGTGCTTATGTGGTGGTGCACTGAGCTTGGCAGATGTTGCTGAGCTGGAGGGAAAATGCCCTACTCAGCCTTCTTCTGCTCACGCTCCTACAATGGTAAAACAAGGTTCTCCATCTTGCAATTCCGTCTGGGAACTTATACGTCTGCCCATGCACAGACAGTGCAGAACCCTGAGGGGATAGCCTTGCCTCATGCAGATTTGGAGAATCATCAGACTCCGGTGCGCACTCTGCGCTCTGCAATCACCCAATATGCCCTGCTTGCATTGCTGACCCTTTTCTGCATCACCCTTTTCTGCATCAGGAGGACGCTCCGCATCAGCAGGATATTCTCAGCAATCTGCAGTACCAGCTTTGGCTCACCATCTTTATCTACCCACTTGGCCCTGCTTTTGGCGACAACCTTTGTCCCAATACAGAGACAGTGGAACGCAAACTTGACAGCGTCCAGTCCGGACTTTACTCCAAGCTCCAGGATTGCTATGCTCGCTTTACTTCCCACTTTCAGGAGGCCGCGCGGGCGGGCTACCTGAACGACAAAGCAGCTTTCTGGCTCGGATGGATGCGGAGCTTACGTCGCCACATTATCAGGGTTAGGGAACAAACAACCATTCCTCATGAGCAAATTACCTCGGAAAGATGGCGCACTTGGCGTGCGGCAAACCTTCTTGTGAGCCTCCTTTCTTTTCTCCAGCCCAGCAGCCAGTCTGGCTTCTCAGCACTAACTCAAATTTGTACAGCTCTGGAACCTTGGCCGCTACGGGGCACTGGAGAGGGCGGTGGCAGAGATTGTGAGTTCTTCTCTCAGGTTCCAACCCTGCACGCTGCGCCGCTGAGACAGATTACGGCTGTTGCCAGTCCCGGAAAGCTCAGCCCGGTCGACACTCCTTGCACCGAGACCTGCTCCAGTCACTTGGCAATCAGCCACGCATTGCGCACCGTATTGCAAGAAAGGTGTACAGAGTTGAACCACTCGCATGGGAGCAAACCCGCGCCTAGCAACCGACCATGTTTCTTTCCCTCCGGCGCTTTTTTTCTTTTCTTTTCTTTGTAACTTGTCAGATGTGCAATCTCGCTTTGCAGTCCTTCTGCACATTGCCTGGCTGTGTTTGTGAGACTTTGTGTGATTTAGCTTGATTTGCAGGTGCTTTTTGGTCAAGCTGCTCAACTGTTTGCCACCGTTGAAGGTCAGCGAGAAGACTGAGCGAGAGAAGGCCAATGTCGCGGTCTCGCCGCGGTCCGTTTGTCCAACATCTGACAATGACGCGCAGCTTAGTGTCCCGCTCTTGTACTAGACATAGCTTGCCCACGCGACTACAGAGGACGAGGATGGTTTGCCCCTGACCCCGCCATGACCCGCACGCTCCTCCGCGGGATGTCCGGATCTTCTTCGAGGACACTCCGCGGACATGCCGATCCAGCGCACACCGGTCGACTGCAACCGTCTCTTTTCTCCTTTCTTTCTCACTAATCTCACCTGTCAGACATGCCGCAGAGACCAGCGGCAACTCCGGCTATTCCGGCAGCGAAGAATTTGACGATGCGCGACGTGATCGTGGCGTTGCGAAGCCTCAGCTTACCCAAACATGGGCTCCTCGACGGTCACACGGAGGAGCTTGGAAATGCCTTGGTAGCACTGTGGTCTCGCCCTTTTGTCGATTACTGGGAGTACTTGCGAACCAGGAATACCACCCGAAAGACTCAACTTGAACTCGCCAAGAAGCTGCGATTCCTCCTCCTATTTGCCAACAACATCCGAAACGATGCTGCAGCAAGTGCTGAAGACCGAGTCCAAAGGCTTGCTAAGCTGCTGGTAAGTCTGACTGTTGAGCTATTTGTGTTGCAAGTGTCAAACTGATCAGCCTTCTGGCACGCGCAGGTGGAAAGGAGTTTCAAGAGCATTGTCAAATTACTGCCACCGGTGCGCCTCTTTCAAGTGTGCTCACAGCCTACGGGAAAAATAATGGGATGCTGCTGTTCAGACAAATGTGGATATAGATGACTACAACACAGATGCCGAAGCTGGCAATGACTTTGCCCAGGTGGTAGCCAACGCCACCAACCTGAAGAGTGTCGAGATTCCACCCGAAGCCATAGGGATCTCATTCCGATATAAGTCATTACTTTCTGGTCTCCGCCTTGCTATTACGCTCAGCGCATTGGACACTCGAAAGCAATCCGCCGACCTCGCAATGTCAACATCAGCCTTGGACCGGATCGAGCCTGGCCTTGGCAAGGAATTGGATGAATGGTATCACACCTTCAAGAACAGTTTTCCAAAAACCGAATACGACTCATTGTTGCCGGAACAAGTGCTGGCTTGGAAACAATGGGCTGAAGAGATGCGGAGGACGGTGAAAAGTATTCGCGAGTGGGCTCCGCCGGACGCGGAGCTTGAAGACTTCATGGTCTGGCCAGACCACAAGAGCGCTAAAGACCAGCAAATTTGTGCAGCAGCAAGATTTGTGGTAAGCTCGCTGTGACTTGGCCAGTCACTTGCGCGGACCTCATCCTGTGTTTTGTGCAGCTCGCCCATGACTTTGCCACAAAGGAGCAGCCTCCACTGTTGTGGACCGAGGCTGCAGAAGCTGCTTGTCAGAGTGAGTTGGGCTACAACATCAAGACCATGGTAAGGTCTATTCCTGACAAGGCTTCGCTTGGGTCTGTGTAACATGCTCACAGGACCCAGGACCCTCGCATAGCTCCTTCAGGAGCGTCCTTCTATTCCCCCAATGACTGCCCAAGAGCGCCATGCCCTAAAAGAGATGATACAGCGACGGCTTCGCGCCCAAAGTTCTGCACAAGCGAACGTAGGTGGTCCTAGTTCCAGGACCTTCTCGTGCCGGGTCTACCACAGAGTTTGATGTGTACCCTTGCTCCTCAGCGACCTCGCCGCAGGTGTACCCGGCAGACTCAAGACCCTTTGGGCCAAGAAGCGGTGCAGTCACTTGGCAGCGGGCCACAGATTGCCCGTCGCATCGCCCAAAGGGTCTACGGGTTTAATCCGGACAAATGGGCGGCGGAACGCACTCGGCCTCTGTATGACCACACCCCCTAGTGCTTCTCATGCATTCTTCTTTGACCAGTGTATATGAAAGAACATGTGGTACCCTGCTGAGCTGTTTGTGGGCGCTTCGAGAAGTGTTTCTGGCTGAGAAGGTCACCCTATGTTTCCCTTCTCAGTTCTCCTTCACAAATGCGTTACAGAGGACAGCTGTCAAGGCTACTCAGCCGGTAGAACGGTTAATGAACAGCTGTCTTGAGGTACAGAATGCCCTAAGAACAGAGCCTTGATGCGTTGGTTGGGGGAAAGGTTTCCCACCCGAGCTTTCTGCGGCCCGCCAACACGCTTCTAAACTGTGCCGCTAAGCTCTTGAGTTGGTCTTGCTGGGTAGGGCCGCGTAGACGCGACGTCAGGTTGTGCGCCAAGAGGGAATGACAACACGCGGACGCATATTTGGGAGGATTGATCCGGGAGGTCCGAGGAGTCCGGTCAAGCGCAACGTCCGTCTCTCTCGTTTCTTTTGTCCTTCTTCCCCTTCCTTTCCTGTCGTTACTCGCTGCACTCCTTTCCAGGTAAGATGACAAGACCTCTCTTGTTCATCCGAGCTGCCATTCCTTTGGAGTTGTGCGACGCGATTTGGCTCTCCCAGGCGCATCTGCTGACATTTTTTCCTTCTCTCTACAGCTCTCAGCAGCATTTCACAGAGCCCGAGTACATATGAGTCAAAGTACCCCACTCACACAGGACGCCGCTCCGCAGTTGAGCGAGGCAGCAACAATCGCCGTCCCGAAAGGGTCAATCGTTCTTGCCACCTCGGATGGCCAGAAAGTGCCCGTCGACCGCCTCCTCCTCGCGGCCACGTCATCTGTCTTCCGCAACATGCTTGAGTTGGGCATAGACAACAAAGAGGAACTGTGCATTATCACCGAGAGCCGCGAAGACGTCTTGCTGTTTGTCAGGGCGCTCAAGGGACAGCCGCCCAAGAACGAAATAACCTGGCTCGCCTTGTACCGTATGATGGACAAGTACGAGGCGCCGATTGTACGCCTGATATGCCCTTACGCTCCCACGGAGCTGCGCTGCTCTGCTCGTCCAACTCCGGTCTCCCGCTTCGCTATGCTCCGACCGCCACCGATCTCGGCCCATCTCCGTCACGGTCGACTAGCTCCTAGCTCGCTGTCCTGCTTCCACCGTGCTGAGAGCTAGAGGCTGGTCGCGTAGCCTTGCGAGCGAGAGAGACCGTTGTTATTGATCAAGCTAAGGAAGCTGCTACTCAAAGAGAGACAGATATAGACATACCTTGCGAGCGAGAGAGACCGTTAGAGGTCAAGAGTGTCTCGCCCGCGGGAAGGTTACAAATAATTGGGGAAGGGTTAATCGGAATAGTAACCGAACCAATTCTCAAGCACGTCAACAAGCCCTCCTCGCACCTCCTAATCAAGCTCTCCCCGCTATACACCGCCTGCACAAATTACACCGCTTCAGACCAGGCCACCCATCAGCTCTGGTTTGTACTCAATGACCTGACCCGCTAGTCTTTCTGTGTCTCACAACGCACATGCGCTGTCCGCCGTTCTTGATAAGCGCGACGCTCGCTTCCTCGCCGCTTGCTGCAGGAGCAAGCTGTGATCGGCGTATCGCTTGGCTGTGCAGTGAAGCCTGTGGAGCTTGAAACCTGCGACTGCAATGCTATAGACTCGAACAAACTGGAGGCGGTGCCGTCCCTCCGCGGGATGTCCGGACGGATGCTCGTCCGCGGTGCTCCGAGGATCGATATCGCCCGCCCCCTCGCGCCAACGGACGCCGGACTTCCTTGCGCGACCCTTGACTTCACCTTGCACCCTCGTAAGGAGTCTATCGTATCCTGCTTACGGGCGTCCATGTCACACATCCAAAAAATAAACCAATCGATAGTGCGCGATGTCGTCGCGCAGCTGCGCACCGCCATCAAGCCCGCCCCAGGCAGCATCGGCCCTCACAGAGAAGACTGGCTCACCAACTACATCACTGCAGCCCTTGTGCACCTATGGGCAAGATCTTTTCTTTGGGCTATCAAGGAGTGGGGGAACAAGGTGTGGTTCCAAAACACCTGCCTGGATTTGGAACTCGAGTTCCGCTTGCTTTCGTGGCAAGCTAGCGAAATTTGCCGCGTAGACGACACCACCGAGGTCAAGCTGAGGCAGCTTGCAGGGCTCCTGGTGTGTCCCAACTCGCCTCCTTCGGTCACAATGCCCGAGCAGACCTGATTCAAGTGCGCTTGTAGGAGAAAAGCGATTTCAAAGCCATAAGCGGCAGACTGGCGTGTCTCACCATTATTTTTTCGTCTTGCACAGACACTGATGTGCTGTATCAACAGGGTTGGACTGCGGCAGACAATCGGCTTCAAGAACGAGCCACCGCAGACCGCCTTCAGTTCGCTCACTTTACTCAAACGCTTCAAACCACTCATAACCTGCATGACATCAACTTACCGGCTGATGCTATACCTACGCGCCTTGCGCACAGAAGTTGGGTCACGGGGCTCCGTCATCTGGCTTTCATTGGTGTGACAGGCTCTGAGCGGAAGACCTACACCTCCAATGATGAAAGGGAAAAAGCAGCAGTTCTTGACGAAGCCGAGCCCAATCTTCGGAAGGAGCTACTTACGTGGTATGACAACTTCAGGCACCAAACTGCCGCAGTATATAAGGATAAGCTCAACATGCAGCATCCATGGGCTTGGAACGAGTGGACAGACAACATGTGGGACGCGATCACAAACCTTCACCTATGAATGACCGAAGCACACCCCAAGATTTCATATCAGCAACGCATCTGCATTGCTGCTAGATTCCTTGTGAGCAACTCACGCCTGTCCTTGTCGTCCTGTATCGTAGGAGACTTTGAATGCTCATCCAAGGACTCCTCATAGCTCGACCACAATGTTGTCACTGCCGAACAACCTCCTGTTATCTGGTCTGAGGAAGCGAAACAGGCTTGCATCCCTGTGCTCAGCCGGGAAGAACTTGAGGAGTTGGAGCAAAGACAGTTCTACATTCCCGTAAGTTCACTCTCTGTTACCTCTCCCCTTCTTCAGATTGAGGTTACAGTCATAAATGGAATGTCAAGCAGGGCACTACATTCTGATGGCTCTGCCAGACAGACATGCTCTACGCAAGACTGAGGGTTCCGGAATGCTGACCCTCGGTTTTCCCATTCTTTGCTTCAGGAAAATCCATTCTCCATGCGCAACGTGCTAAACAATCTGCTGCGCACACTCTGGTTCACCATTTTTGTGTACCCTCTCGACCCTACCTCCCAGCACATCTACTTCAACTCGAAGGCACCGGAAAGCGAATTTGACAGGGTTAAGCGTGGTCTCTACTCCGAGCTCAAGCAGCGCTACTTCCACTTTGCGTCACATTTTCAAAACCTTCAGCAAGCCAAGAAGCTCACAAAGGAGGAAGGGTTTTGGCTCAAATGGATGGAGGCCTTGCGCAAGCACATAGGCACGGTTTGCAAGGGAGCTATCCCCGGTGGAGACACTTCTTTGGCAGCACTTCCCACTCCCACTACAGCGGTGTTTCTCGTGATCCACCTTTCCTCTCTATCATTGTTAATAATTGTGAGTGCTGACTCAGGACTCTACAGCTCAAAAACCTTGATCACAATAAGGTAGCGGCGGAGATCGTAAGTTGTTCCCTCATCATGAACCTCCACTGCTGGCTTTGCTGATGTAGAATGTGGCGGCTGTTAGATTGGGCGAGCAGAGCGCAGGGATAAATGGCAGAGGCAGCTCTTTTTGGACCAAGATCTGATCCAATCACTTGGCAGTGAGCCGCAAATTGCCCGTCGCATCGCCCAAAGGGTCTACGGGTTTAATCCGGACAAATGGGCGGCGGAACGCACTCGGCCTCTGTATGACCACACCCCCTAGTGCTTCTCATGCATTCTTCTTTGACCAGTGTATATGAAAGAACATGTGGTACCCTGCTGAGCTGTTTGTGGGCGCTTCGAGAAGTGTTTCTGGCTGAGAAGGTCACCCTATGTTTCCCTTCTCAGTTCTCCTTCACAAATGCGTTACAGAGGACAGCTGTCAAGGCTACTCAGCCGGTAGAACGGTTAATGAACAGCTGTCTTGAGGTACAGAATGCCCTAAGAACAGAGCCTTGATGCGTTGGTTGGGGGAAAGGTTTCCCACCCGAGCTTTCTGCGGCCCGCCAACACGCTTCTAAACTGTGCCGCTAAGCTCTTGAGTTGGTCTTGCTGGGTAGGGCCGCGTAGACGCGACGTCAGGTTGTGCGCCAAGAGGGAATGACAACACGCGGACGCATATTTGGGAGGATTGATCCGGGAGGTCCGAGGAGTCCGGTCAAGCGCAACGTCCGTCTCTCTCGTTTCTTTTGTCCTTCTTCCCCTTCCTTTCCTGTCGTTACTCGCTGCACTCCTTTCCAGGTAAGATGACAAGACCTCTCTTGTTCATCCGAGCTGCCATTCCTTTGGAGTTGTGCGACGCGATTTGGCTCTCCCAGGCGCATCTGCTGACATTTTTTCCTTCTCTCTACAGCTCTCAGCAGCATTTCACAGAGCCCGAGTACATATGAGTCAAAGTACCCCACTCACACAGGACGCCGCTCCGCAGTCGAGCGAGGCAGTGACAATCGCCATCCCGAAAGGGTCGATCGTTCTCACCACTTCGGACAACCAACGATTGCCGGTCGACCGCCTCCTCCTCGCCGCCAACTCGTCCATCTTTCGCGACATGCTTGAATTGAGCGCGGAATGTGAGGAGGAGTGTAACGTCGCCGAAGAGCATGCCGACGTCTTGCTCTTTGTCAACGCTCTCAAGGGACAGCCCCCTCATGAAGAGGCCACTTGGCTCGTCTTGTACCGCATGATGGACAAGTACGACGCTCCAATGGTACGCCTTGTCCTCCTGATCTTTACAAGGTGAGTTGTCTGCTGTGGCTGAACTAAACACCCAGCTGAGCACCGCTCGTCTCGCAGGGAAAAGCTCAGCACCGATCCGCTCTTCGGGTACTGCTCGGGTAGCTTGCTTGGCGATAAGAACCTGCAGAAGGAAACGGCGAAGCAGTGTACTGGTCTAGAGCTCGCCTACGAGACCCGTCCAATCTGGTGCGCGATCCCGGATTCGGCCAAGCGGCAGCTGGTGCGTGGAGATATCTTGCTTCTTGCACCGAAACCATGTGCGGTGGGGAGACTGATGACTTCGGGTTGACATCCAGATGGGCTACCAGCTTGCACACTTCCGTGAAGCTTGGCTGCAGGTGGCCAACGTCGCCCAACGGACCTTTTTCACGGTCGAGCGGCGCCATTGCTACTGCACTGAACCCTTGACAAGAGCAAGCACCCCCGGTAGCCGCAACGTCTGGCTAGAGAGCGTTTCTCTCATCATGGCCCAAGCTCGTGCAAATCCGAGGCCGGTCCGCGGCACAGGCGACATGTTTGCGGCGGCACATCCTTTCCATGCCAGTGTCTGTCCGAATTGCAAGAGGACCATGGAGAGAAAGTGGCGCGATCTTGAATCAAGTTGGACTGCCGGTCTGGCAAGAATTGACCTGGTAAGTGTCGCGTTCTGCAGCCAGGTCCGGCGAAATCCTTTCGGCTGACGTGACCATCATCCCGCCCAGTTCCAATTCTAGCGCTGTTGCGGCCCCCTTTTCGGCTGACCCCTCCTCGGCTGTACTCGGCTGTCCGTATTGTCTTTCTCCTTGCAAATAATCACGAGCTTGAAGATGTCGTTTGGCGGATGCCCGCTGTCTAGTCTTGCAAGAAGTGTCAACGCACATTCAGGCGACAAAGGGTTGCGGCGGCAGTGCAAGCTTGAGGCGCTAAGATACACAAGCACGACTCTACGTACGCGAGGCACTTGAAAGCATCAGCGCAGCCGTTTGCATGTGCCTTGCGGTTCCGCTACTCGCTCGCCTCGCCGCGTCGAGGAAGCGCTTCCTCGACGATCGCCCAGACGATCAACCGGATTGCCCTGGTCAACTCCTCCGCCGAGTACGGTTGACCGACCCTACAGTGAATGACATGCCTTCGATGTCAGTAACCGTGAGATCAAGAGCGAAGCGCCGCCACTTTGCAAGACTCGAGTGACCGACTCGTCTTGTAGAAGTGAGATACCGGAAGAGAAAGTGAAAGGGCAGGAGGAGAGCGAAAGGTAGGGAAGCACGCACGGAGGGACATGGATGAACTGAACGGGCGTTGGATCGGCCGGATTGAGCCGTCGAGCGGTGGCCATTGAAGCGAAGAACGAGTACTCGCAGAGGTACAAACCTGTCGACTCGAGTCGTTAGTTTTCCCGCTCTTGTCCGGAGGCAAAAGAATGCAGAGGCAAGACAGACCTGCATCATCTGACGGGCTGATGAAGGCGACACCTTGCGATTTGACCGAGCGAATCACCTTGTCCGCATCGACGACGGTACGCAGTTCTTCCGGCGCAGCCTCCCATTCCTCCCCAACAAACCCCCTCCTCGCACCCTCGCCTTCCGCACTTCCGGAATGGGAAGACGGGGCGAGCCTGCCTGCGGCATCGAGGCTGTTGTATCCGAATTTGCGGGCGCGTTGCTCGAGCCGGATCGCGGAGTCACCCGCCGAGACGCCGACATGGATGACGAGATCCGGAGGCGGCGTCTCTTCGTTTTGGTCCCGTCTCTGTAGCTGAGGCGCAAAATGTTCCACAGCCGTGTACTCTACGGGGAGGAGCGAGGTCGAGAGGAGGATCGGACGGCGAGGGCTGCGGCGACAAGGAGAAGCGATCGAAGCGTGTCCGGAGAGCGGCCGAGGCGGTTCGGTGAGGACGTCTCCGTCCAAAGGCTCGACTGCGAGCCAGCTCGGATTGTGCTTGATGTCTCTAAACGGCTGATCGTGGCAAGAGTCAGCGCGATCGGAAGCGAGGTGGGGAAGAGGAGAGCAAGGGAGTAGAAAGGCGTGTGGACGCACGCCAAAGCCAGTCAGGTGGACTCGGAATGGTCTATCCTGCGTATCCCGACTGTGTATCGGCGCCATCTTCCAAAGTAAGCGTAGAGCGAGAGAGAACTCGACTTCATCAGCCGACGTTGAGGGTTCGCTTTCGACACGCACCTTGTCGACCCCCGGACTTGCTCGGTTCACGCTAGGAGGACGACAAGAGACTCGAACAAGCTGTATTGGGCGACCCCTCGAAGCGGAAACCCGCAGAGAGCGATGCCCGCCCCGTTCTCGCTCTCGCCGCTCATCAGGCCGGACGCACTCGGCTCAGATGCCATCACAGCGTCCCTGCTCTACAGTCAGTACTCCAGGGACTCTTGCGTGAGGATAAGAGTGCGCTGACGCTTTACCCGCAGCGGACCGCGTCGTCCTCGGAACCGAAAAGGGCGCCCTCGTCATCTTTGACCTCTCGAACCCTGCGTCTCGCACCTCTAGCCCGTCAGCACCACCGCCATCGGCCACCTTTGTCGCCCGGCATGACCGCTTCGTGCCGCACAAGATCGACCAACTCGCCGTCATCAAAGAGTTGAACGCGCTCGTCTGCCTCGCCGGAGGAGACTTGACCCTCCACTCCCTGCCCGACTTGAACCTGCTCTCGTCGTTCGCACCACAGACCAAAGGCGCCGGGTCAAATTTTGCGCTTCACACCGAGATCCGCCATGGCGTCGAAGTGGAGGGAGGGGTACCGACGATCAGGACGACGCTGGCTCTCGCTTGCAAGCGGAGGTTGATCTTGCTCTCGTGGGTCGACGGCACGACCTGGAACCCGCTCGTCGAAGTTGCGTTGCCGCATCAAATCCGGAGCATGGCATTTATCGACACTTCTGCAGCCGGACCCTCGACAGCTGCAGCGGGGACGGAACCGACCAAGATTGTCGCCGGCTTCTCGACCGGAGAATACGGCATCGTGACGCTCCCGACTCCCGACATCAAAGGCGCGATCAAATCTCCCGTCCTCGGCGACTTGTTCTCGCTGCCGATCCCGCTCGCCGAACGGAACGCGACTCCCACCGCCAGTGGCGCCCAACCGTCATCGTCTGCGACTCGCGCGGCCGGACTCGCAACTGGACTCGGAGGCGGGTTGAGAAGTCTGGGCGGGGCACTCGGAGGTGCTCTGGCTCGCAAGCTGGACAAGAACGGCGTGGCCAAAGTTCCGAGGGTGCCGCGCCGGCCTTTGTACCGCAGAGGTCCCGGCGGCGCGGAGAGCAAAGGCGAGGACGACGAAGATGTGGTCAAGCGGTGGCTATGGGGAGAAGAATGGGGCTGGACGGACGAAGCGACCTCTGGCGAAGTGCTCGTCGTGCGGGATAGTAAGTCTCTCCCGGGCGCTTTCTCTCGGATCGCGATCACCGTGTACTGACTGGTTCACGTCCAGACCTGGTCGTGCCCCTACTTTCGAACGGCAAACAACGCCCTGCGTCCTCTCCTTCCTCCTCGAATCCGACCATCACCTATCCCGCTCCGGTTGACGAAGCGCTCGTCTCCCCGCCCTATATCCTCTCCCTCGTCTCCCCGGGTGCTGCCTCCCACGGATCGACAACTCCGGCTCCTTCGGACCGAACGCACTTTACGCTCGAGGTGCATACCCTGTCCGATCTCGCGCCCGTACAATCGCTCGCTGTGCCTCCCGAGGCGCCCTCCCCACCCGCGTCGATTGCTGCGTCTTCTCTCGCAGCCCTACACGGTACCTCTTCGTCCACGTCACGCGGTCCGCCGAATACGGCCAAGCTCCTGACCCTCTCGAGCACGAGTCCGAAACCGCCTTTACTCGTCTTGACGACCAAGTCTCCGCAATCCTCTGTCAGTGCGCCGGCTGGGTTGGGCGGAGCCGGAGCTCCGGAGCAGACGCTTTGGGCCGTGACGATGAAGAGCTGGCCGGATCAGATCGAAGAGTTGGGACGCGAGGAAGGGAAATGGGAGGAAGGGATCGAGTTGCTTCGAGGGTCATTTGACGCGCTCAAGGATCCACTGCCGGTGAGCTCGCGTTTCTCGGCCTTGCGGGACGATTGACTCTCGTTGTATGCCGTGTCTACATCATTGACACAGTCCCTTCTCTCCTATCATCGCGATCTGACAGCCCCTGCTCTCGCGTCGCCTCGCGAACCTGCATTCCCTCCACCTCTTCCGCACCCATCGCTACGACCTGGCCGTCGACGCCTGGATCGCTCTCGACCTCACGCCCGCCAAAATCGTCGCACTCTATCCCGAAGCCGTCTCGGGCAAACTCTTTCTCGAACGCGAAGCGCAGGAGGAATTGTTTAGTGGCCGGACGAGGGAACAAGTCAAGGCCGCTGGAACCGTCTCGGGGCAAGACTTTGAGTGCGAAGAGGATGCTGCATCGATGGAAGAGGATCGACAAGCATCGCGGAGCGCACAGGCAGACGGGTCGCCGGCGCGATCCTCCTCCGCCACGAGTGCGATTCACCCTCCTCCGCCCCTCTCCGGCAGTCCCGCTCGCGGTCCTCGACGTGGCTTCACTCCCGTTTCCGCTACGACCACCATCTGCGGCGGCACGAATGCTCCGAATGACGAACACAACGACGACGACGCGGCGTCGATCCGGACGGTGGCGAGTCGGTTCACGCTCAGTGGGAAACGGAGTTGGCTCAGGGATCGGGATCCGGCGGCGGCACTCGAAGAGATTGCCGAACAGGCTGCTCGTGCGTCTTCCAATTCTTTCTCATCACGACCTTATGCGACCCGTTCTGAATTGCTGACATCGGCGGCGGAGCACAGTGGACGAAGAGCGACGAGCCAAACGCGACGCCGAGAACCGCGCCCGCTCGATCGACGAACTGATCCGGTACCTGACCGACCGCCGACAAAAGTACTCCCAAGCGCTCGCCGCGCTCCCGAACGAGACTCGACCCGCTCCCGCCGACGCCCGAGCGCCCGCCTCCCCCTCCGAGTTGTTCCACCTCCCGAACGAACCGTTGACGAAACTCGAGCCGGATGAGTTGGCGCGCGTGGCGCAGGTGGTCGATACGGCGTTGTTCAGGACTTATCTCGCGACGAGGCCGGTCATGATTGGACCGTTGTGTCGGATCGAGAATTGGTGCGAGGTCGAAGAGGTCGAGGAACTGTTGCTCGAAGCAAAGGTGCGGCCCTTCTGATCTCCAACTCCCGTCGAGGTACCCGAGATTACATCCACTCATCACGATTCGGTTTCGACAGAAATACCGCGAGCTGTTGGATCTCTACAACGGCAAGAACATGCACGAAAAGGCAGTCGAACTGCTCAAGCGGTGCGTGATCCTCGTTGGCGTCAGTGTTGCGGAGCGGGCGCGCTCACTCCAAAGGCCCTTGCTTGCAGGATGAGCTCGGAAGAAGACGATCCGGAAGAAAAAGTCGGGCCGACCGTGCGATACTTGCAAAAGCTCGGAGCGGAGCATCTCGCCGTCATCTTGGACGCTTCGCGCTGGGTCTTCGGGCAGGACACGGAAGCAGGCCTCGAGGTACACCTCTCTTTCTCGACTTCAAGTCACAGGAAGCGTCTCGCTGATCGCTCGTCATGTGGTGCAGATCTTTACTGCCGACCTGGACGAAGTCGAATCCCTCCCGCGTCAAAAAGTGATGGCGCACCTCGAATCGGTCAGCAGAGACGTCTGCATCCGCTACCTCGAGCATGTCATCCATCAACTTGGCGAGCAAGGCGCCGAGTTCCACGAGAAGCTCATCGACCTGTACTTGCAATCTCTCCACGCCACCGCCGGGTCTTGTACGTTTCCTCGTTCCCCTTCCGCCGCACCGCTCGCCACTCTCCGCTTGGCGCCGATTCGCATTACATCGGTGATCTGATACCCTGATTTCGCTCGCAGCACGCAACGAAGCAGTCTACAAGAAGCTCCTCGACTTGCTCGAATCGTCGACGTCGTACCGCGCAGATCGCATCCTCGGTCGACTCCCGTCCGAAGACATGCACGAAGCGCGCGCGGTCCTCCTCGGTCGCTTTGGCCGACACGAGGGAGCGCTACAGATCTATGTGTACCAGCTCGAGGACCATGCTACGGCGGAGCAGTGCGTCTGTGCCGCGTCTTGCGTCCGGGTGAGCTAGTAGCTGACCATCTTGAGTTGGTGTGCGACAGGTACTGCAAGCGGGTATACGACTCGGATCCGACGATGCGATCAACCATCTTCCACACTTTGTTGCGGATCTACCTCCGCCCGCGCGCGGACCACCCCGTCTTATTCGCTCCGGCCCTCTCGCTCCTCTCGACCCACGCCGCCCGGATCGACGCCATCGAGGCGTTCGAACTCTTACCTCCGCTCGTCGCACTCGAGGATATTCAGGTCTATCTGACCAAGACGTTGAGACGGAGTGTGGAGAAGAGGAGGGAGGCAAAGATGGTGAGAGCTGTTGGGAAGAGTGCGGTGGATCAAGCCGAGGGGGAGGTGGTCAACTTGGAGGAACGGAGGGTCAAGATCACGGAAGGGAGACTGTGCGTGCCCGTTCTCTCTCTCTCTCTCTCTCTCTTTCCTGCTTGTGCGCTTGCCGGACGGAGTGTATCTTCTGAACTGACTCTGCGCGCCCGTTCGTCTGCTGCAGCTGCCCCGTCTGCCATAAACGGATCGGGACCAGCGTGATCGCGATCCACAACCCTCGGTGCGTGGTCTCCCTCTCCCATGTGCTTGCGCCGAGGTCTATCGGCGTATGACGTTCTCTGGGCTGACCAGGCATTGTCTTTGGGGTCGACTCGCACAGTGGCGAAGTCACGCACTACCAATGTCGCGAGCAGTTCCAGCCGGGGCGCGGATAGATTCGTCGCTGTAGACCTGTCACTTGCAAGTCTCAACTCGCATGCACACGGCCACTGTATTGGCATGCGAGAAGTGAAGGGTGTAAAGCATGAACAGGGGGAAATGCGAATCCGCGCACACACTTTTTTTTTTCGAGCGAAGTCGGAGCAGATCGCAGTCAGTCGCCTCGCCCTCCGTGCATAGTCAGGTCCAAAGTGCAGCGTTGAACAAGATGCTCGCCAGTCGTCAAGTCCTCCGCGTGTCTGCCCAGAAGCAGTTCTCGCCGGCGCTCGCTGCTCGCTCGTGTACGTTTGGCGGCCACTCTTTCGCCTCGACTCTCCCGTCCGCTCTCACTGCTCCCAGGAGGCGGGCAAGGGAGTATGCTTGCGAGTCCGGGGATGCTGACCTACGATAACGTGCGCTCTCGCAGTCTCGGCGGTCGCTCGTCCGGCTGCGGTCCCCAAGCCGGCAGCCGCTCTTCGCACCGCGTTCCCTCGCGCCATCGTCCTCGCCCGCACCCGTGAGTGACTCTGGTTTGACCGTACCAGGTCAATTGTACGATGACTGACGTCGCCGAGCTGGATGCGCAGTTGGACCGGTTCGCAACTATGCTGCCGAGGCCGGTGGCAAGTTCGAGCGCAAGCTGCCGCACATGAACATCGGGTAAGCATGCTCGAGGGCCGAGAGTCGATACGTATCTGGACATGTCGCTGACCGAGGGACCTTGAATCTGCAGCACGATCGGACACGTCGAGTACGGCGCAACCGTCTCCTCGGACTTTTCCCTCTCCTGCCCAGGAAACGCTCGCTGACCATCGCCCGCACACAGCCACGGCAAGACCACTCTCACTGCCGCCATCACCAAGGTCCTCGCTGAGCAGTCCGGCAAGGGCAAGGTCCTCGGTTACGACATGATCGACAAGGCTCCGGAAGAGAAGGCTCGTGGTATCACCATCGCCACCGCTCACGTCGAGTACGAGACTGCGTGCGTGTCGGATTCCGCTACCTCTCGTTGCTCTGCTTTCCGCGAGTCGACGTCTTGCGGGCGTTTGAACTCATAAGATGTGGCACCCGCACGCAGCAACCGTCACTACGCTCACGTCGACTGCCCGGGTCACGCCGACTATATCAAGAACATGATCACCGGTGCCGCTCAGATGTAAGCGCAGCAGTACATCACTGCACCGAGAAACGGTGCTGACGTAATGCGCTGCACAGGGACGGCGGTATCATTGTCGTTTCGGCTTCGGACGGCCAGATGCCGCAGACGCGCGAGCACTTGCTCCTCGCCAAGCAGGTCGGCATCAAGAAGCTCGTCGTCTACATCAACAAGGTCGACCAAGTCGACGACGCCGAGATGCTCGAGCTCGTCGAGATGGAGATGCGCGACTTGCTGTCGACGTACGGCTTTGACGGCGAAGAGACCCCGATCGTGAAAGGGTCGGCGCTCGCGGCGCTCGAGTCGCGCGATGACACCATCGGCAAGGACTCGATCGTCGAGCTCATGAACGCCGTCGACAACTGGCTCGACCAGCCGCCGCGCGACCTCGAGAAGCCGTTCTTGATGCCGGTCGAGGACGTCTTTTCGATCCAGGGCCGTGGTACGGTCGTCACGGGCCGTGTTGAGCGTGGAACCATCACCAAGGGTGCCGAGATCGAGATTGTCGGCATGGGCGCGTCGTTCAAGACTACCCTCACCGGTTAGTTCTCCGTTTTTCTGCTCGAGAGGTCAACAGAGATTGACCGAAATTGATCCACCCCGCAGGCATTGAGATGTTCCACAAGGAGCTCGACCGCGGCGAGGCCGGCGACAACATGGGTGCCTTGCTCCGCGGCGTCAAGCGCGAGCAGATCAAGCGCGGCATGGTCATCACCGCCCCGGGCACCGTCAAGCCCGTCAAGAAATTCGAGGCGTCGTGCTACATCCTCACCAAGGAGGAGGGAGGTCGTTACACCCCCTTCATGAACAACTACCGGCCGCAGTTGTTCATCCGGACTTCGGACGTCACGGTCGGGTTGACGTTCCCCGAGGGGACCGAGTCGCCGGATGAGAAGATGGTCATGCCGGGTGACAACATTGACCTCGTCGGTGACCTCGTCCACGAGATTGCGCTCGAGGTCGGATCTCGGTGCGTTGCAGGCTCTCCGTGGTTTGACTCGGGTTTTTTGACCCGTTTTGTTCGTGGCGACTGATCCGAAATTTCTGCAGATTCACCTTCCGCGAGGGTGGCAAGACTGGTGAGTTTTCGCGCGCTTGTATACTAGATAGAGATCTCTTGACTGATTCGATATTTCGCCCCTCGCAGTCGGTACCGGCATCGTCACCAAGATCTACTAAACGATCGATCCCCTGTTCTTGCCGCACAACAACAAAAAGAGCCCCGCCTTTCTTTTTTGCTCGCCTCCTTTCCTTTATTTCGACACACCAGCATTCCGCAACACGTCTCGCTCCACCACGACGCTTCTTCTTCCCCCTCCTTTCCTTGTGACGACAAATTCTCGCATCCCCAGCACGTCTCTTTCCAACCTCACCACTCAACTCACCTTTCTTCTTTCGGCTCGCGCTCATCAGCAGTGGTTTGCGCCACCTCGATGACGGACTGCCTCCATGTTGCCCCCTTGGTTACACGGCGTGATAGATCTCCGTTTCTCCCTTTCTCCTCCTCCTCGTTTTTTTGTCGTTCCCTTCGCAGCACACCTCTACATATACACCGCCCTCCAGAAGGCGCTTTGTAACTCTTTAGCTATCCATCCTAGACTTGACTTCCTTCGAAAGCTGTCCCTGATACATAGCCTGTGCTACGTCTCGCCGTCATCAGCTGCTTCCCCTCTCTCTGCTCCCACTCACACCACCTTACCACGACACGACGAGATGCAGGCTGATCGCATGGAAGTAGACGCTGGAGGTACGTTAACCTTGCTTAGCCTGCGGTACGGCGTCTAACCTCTAACCACGCTTCACTCCACCTCCATCACTGCACTCTTGTACCCGACTCGCTCGTCCACGCGTTGCGCTGGAACGGTAGACGAGTTTGTCAAGCGCAAGGGACGCGGATTCGGCACCCAGACCGGTACGTACAGCTAGCCGCCCTTGTCCGGCCGCAGCCTCCTCTCCGCATCGTCAATGCGGAGGCGGTGCCCACACAAACTGCCACTCTCGAGACGTTCTGGGGCGTTGGAGTGGAGCAGCAATCACTGACAAACTACAACAACGTGTACGCAGGCGACGAGACTCTGCAGGACAGCGGCTACGAATCGCTCCCGATCGGCGAGGTGTCGACAGCGGACCGGGCAGCGCGGTGTAAGTCTCTCGAGCAGAGCAGAGGGCTGCTCTCTCTATGCGCGTGGCTGTGATTTTCGGAGGGGAGGAGCTCAAGAGCGCCCGCTGACTCGCTGCCTCTCTTTACGACTGCTGAACCCCTCCCTCGCCTCTCGAACAACGAAACGCTCCTTCCTCCGGTGACCCCCCGATCCCGCACCCGCCGAAACAGCCGTTGAGGGCTGGATCATCATCGTCACCAACGTGCACGAGGAGGCGAACGAGGACGACGTGATGGACCGGTTCTCGGATTACGGCAAGGTCAAGAACTTGCACTTGAACCTAGACCGCAAGACTGGTTTCGTCAAGGTCAGTATTCCTGCCCCTCCTCTCTGGCTCAATAACATTGTGCTATGATGGTCCTCGAGCGTAACCCGCGCCGAGGCCGGTCCGGTCATATTCTAGCACACAGCAGGCTCTTCCTTCGCCACCACCCGGCGCCAGATCCCCATCATCCCGCCGCTAGACACCGGAGCTGACATCCCCCTCGCTCGGTTTGCAGGGCTACGCATTGGTCGAGTACGAGACCAAGGAGGAAGCGCTCCGCGCCATCGCCGAAGCGCCGCAAGAACCGTTCCTCGAAAAAGTCCTGGCGTGCGACTTTGCGTTCGTTCAACCTCCGCAAGAGTGCGCTTCCTTTTTATTTTTTTCACCCGCTTTCTTGCACTCCCTTCACTTTTCTCTTATCAGTGCGTTGTCTCGCTCAGACGCGGTTTTGCTGACGAGCTGCGTCATTGTCCCGCGCGCAGGGAGATCGCGGCCAAGGCGGCTGCCCGACCAGCAGCGGCATCGAGCGGACGCGGACGGAGCGCCAGCCCGGCAAGGCGGCCTCTCGTCACTCGGATCGACTAAAAGAAAGAGACTCTTGTCGTTCTCTCTCCTTTCCTCCGCTCATCATCGCGTGCGGCCGATTCTTTTCCACGCCTTGTTGGCTATACCCCCCTCTCATTGTCTTTTCATTCTCGCAATGGAGAGACTCTTGTACCTTGACTCGCATGCCAAAGTGAGCAGACGCACAGAGACAGAGTTGCAAGACTAAAAGAAACTACGGAGAAGGGAGACCAAGAAGAAAGCGAAAGAGAGGCTCGGTGGCTACTTCTGGCGGTGTCGCTCCCAGGCGTGCGGGTCGAGTCCATACACCACCCTGGCGATCCGGCGAGGGATGCGTGGCTCACTACCCAGCGACTGGGCGGAGGAAGAAGTCTGTCCATGTCTGTGCCACCCATGCCGCTGGACCAGCTGCCGCTCCTGTGCACCCAGACCGCTCACACATGTCAGTGCTCTAACCTCATACACAAAGTGAATGCTACGGAAGAAGTATACACTGACGCACAATCTCTGCTTTCACCTGGTCAGGCTCAGGTTGAGCAAGCTGTGTGATGCTGCCAGTCAGTCACCATTGCAGTGAGCCACTGTCGAAAGCATAACCTACAAGAAACTGTGCTGCAGAGAGTGTATGTGCTTGAGCTGCCTGCAGTCCCCTGCCCATGTGGATATCACGCTGTTTCTCGATATGGTAACGCAGCTTTGAGAGCCACACAAACCACCCTTTTGCCGCTCTTTCTGGCAAGCGCTCTGGCACCTCCTGCCGAAGGAGGGACGCAATGTGTGTCTGCTTGTGTTGGAGCTCCTCGGCCAGACCAGGCTTGACATCGTTGAGCCTTTCCTCCCAGGACTGTGTCTTGAAAGCGTGATGGCCGCCAGAGGCAGTACCCAGAGGGCACACAAAAAAGATGAGCCAAAGCTCGGCCAGTAGAATCTTGCAAATGGGCTCGTCAAACACGTCAGCTTCCTGTACAATGTGGAAAAGGTAAGATTTCGATTCAGCATACTGTCAAGGGACGCAGCGGCACTGCTGCAGAAGAGCTATCATTGCACGCACATGATCTTCAAGGTTCACTGGCAAGAACCCAGTATGAAGCTATGGAGCAAAGTGTCAGAGGTTGGCAGGAGGAAAGATATAGACCAGTCACCTACAATTACAGAGGCCGCTTTTGTTATCGCCACGGCGGGATCGTTGTTAGAGGAATGTGCAAATGCTGCTCGGTAGTCTATGACCTTGCGAGCAAGTTTGTCTAGCCAGGTGTTGAGGCTACTGAGTTTATACTGGGGCATGAGGTAATATTCACCTTGCGGGACCTGCTTCTGGGCTTTGTGTGTCCAGTGAGCAAGTTCATCACCAAGGTGCGGTCGACCTTGATCAAGAGCTGCAATACGGTCAGACCATGAAAGGGGCCTCCTGGGGTCCAAGCCAAGCGGGAGAACAGTGGCTATGTGTTCGAGGGTGTCGATCCAAGTTGAGTAGAGGTCTCGATCAACCTTTTCTATGTTTGGTGCCTCGAGCTCGAGTAGATTCCCTGCAGCCTTGACCTCCTCGGCATAGGCAACCCCGTCAGAAGCTCTTTCCTTGTCTGTGTTGCTGATCTTGGTGCCCCACTGAAATACTTACCAGGAATGTAGTCAGTTGTAGCTCAGCCGGAACAAACTCTCAGAACCGTGCAAGCTTTGCCTCACCTGAGGCAAACGCGCAGCATGACTGGCGAATTCTTTCTCAATCTGCTGCCAGAGTGAGTAAAATTGAGTACAAGTGTCCTATATCATATGGGCGGCAGTGGGCGAAGAAATCTCACCAAGTACGCTGCTGTCTCCCTCAGCCATCTTTCCATGGCTTCGCAATCGATGGTCGGCGGGCCCAGTGCGGTAGGTCTTTTCCATGGACACGTGACTTGAAGGTGTTGGACAACTTCTGCCAGTAGTGCCTTGATTGAGTTCAATGAAGAACGATACCAGCGAGCTGTGTTGTGCGCCATCTGAAAGAGGCTGAATGGGAGAGCCCACAGGCTGACCAGCCTGTGACCGACAGCCTTGAGGTGCCTGATCTCATTTGGATCAGCTTGGGCGATTCCGAAGAGTTCGCGTGCATGCTGGATGATCTGGGCCACGCTTAAGGTCTCCAGTTCCTCCATGTTCTGGCCGTGTTAAGCTCTGGAACAGCAAACAAGATAGGCCGGATGGAGGCTGACACAAGCGCGCTAATCAGTCTTGCGACGTCTGGTAGAGAGAAGGTGCAGAAGAGCCAAGGGGGGAGGTCACGGAGGTTCACGCGGTCCGGTAGGGTCTGGTCGTGTCTGACTAAAAGAAGAGGTGCGAGCGCGAGCGGACAAGCCGCGGAGTTGCGGCTGTGTCACACATTTGCACATTTGCATAGTCTCCTAAGTTCGGCCTGGCTTGCAAGTATACGGTAAGAGGGTAGACCGCTTCTCCGACTTCGGAAAGGTCAAGAACTTGCACTTGAACCTGGACCGCACAACTGCTTTCGTCAAGGTCAGTGTTCCATGCCTCTCCTCTCTCGACCACCATTATCCTGCTATACCGGTCCTCGAGCGTGGCGCCCGCCGAATCCGGGTCCGGTTACAATGCTAGCGCATGGAAGGGTACCACGTCGCCACCCGGCGCAAGGTTCACGTCCTACGGCCGCTGGACTCCTTTCAAGCTGGCACTCCCTCGTGTTTGTCTACAGGCCTACGCATTGGCCAAGTACGAGACCAAGGAGGAAGCGCTCCGCGCCATCGCCGAAGCGCCGCAAGAACCGTTCCTCGAAAAAGTCCTCGCGTGCGACTTTGCGTTCGTCCAGCCTCCGCAAGAGTGCGTTCCTTTCTCGTGTTCTTGCGCTTCTTTGCGGCATAGACCTGTCCCTTGTCTTGCTTTGGGTGATGACTGACAAATTCGTCCCGTCTCCCTATCCACAGGGAGATCGCGGCCAAGGCGGCTGCCCGACCAGCAGGGACATTGAGCGGACGCGGACGGAGCGCCAGCCCGGCAAGGCGGCCTCTTGTCACCCGGATCAACTAAAAGAAGGAGACTCTTGTCATTCTCTCATCCTTTTCTCCGCTCATCATCACGTGCGGCCGATTCTTTTCCTCGCCTTGTTGGCTATACCCCCCTCTCATTGTCTTTTCATTCTCGCAATGGAACGACTCTTGTACCTTGACTCGCATGGCCAGTTAGCTGACAGACAAAATCAGACTTGCAAGGGGAAAAGAAACCACAGAGAAGGCATGGCAAAAAGAAAGCAAATGTCGGGAGGCCCGGCGGCTACTTCTGGCGGCGTCGCTGCCAGGCGTACGGGTCAAGTCCGTACGCCGCCCTAGCAATCCGGTGAGCGATGCGCGGTTCACTGCCAAGCGACTGAACCCGACCCTGGTGGGGACTTGACTGAATATGAAGACACTCATGCTCAGCTTTCTCCACCTGGGAACATTCCAGTAGTGCATCAGCAGGGGTGTAAGCTTGTATAAGATCATTCATGGACTCACAATCTCCTCCACCTTTGTCGCCGGTACAAGCTTGCTTGCCTGATCAAGCATGCGCAGCTACACCAGCCGGGGTCAGTGCCTGATAGCTTGCAAAAACAAACCAAAACAAAAAGTCTCACCATAAAGTGTGCTGCTTCAAACGTGGGCCATGCCTCCCTGGCCGTGGCTGCCTGGTCCCCCATCCAGAAGACATGTTGGCGTAAGACCTCCATCCATTTCAACCATGACACCCCTTCTTTTAGGAGTTGCCCGGCCGGTTTGAGGCCCTGGCCCTGGAAATGGGCTGCGAAGCGAGAGTAGTGGCCCTTGAGCTTCAGATAGATATGGTGCTCGCGCCCGAGAAGGTCAAATTCCCGTTGCAGCGCCTGAGTGTCAAACTGGTGGCGATCACCGATAGATGGCCTGAGAGGGAACACCATGACAGTCAACCACAGCTGGTGCAGCAAGGTGTTGAGCACAGTGTGCCTGGCAAGTGGATTCCCCTGACAGTAAGAACAGGCGGAGGGGTGTGGTCAGCGCTGAAAAGGTCCAAAAATCCTCGAATTGACAGCCCTCGAAGCTTGGGGGCCCTTCGGTTCATTTGACTGTTTTCTTTCTGATAATTGATTGTGGTGAAGACAAACAGACGTGGTAAGGGACAGAGCTTACTGCAACGTTGGTCTGTTGTCCCTCCAGTACAGCAACCATGTCAGGGCCCAGCACCTCCAGACAGACTTGCTTTGCAGGCCTAGACCAGATAGCTGGAGGCTCTTCAACTGAGCTGAACTTGTGGGCAAGCTACCGGAAAGTCTGCAGGTCAGCTTTTGAGGGGCCGGTGCCAAGCTGGGCAGACCAGAACTCACTACAAAGTCAGCAGCAACACGGATTTTTCGCCGCGCCCATGCAGTCGCATCCTCCTGGTCCAATTTTTGCACTTGTTGCCGAATGTTTGCCACTTCTTGCTTTAGGTCGTTGAGCCACAAGTACCATAACCAGGCTCGGTATTCATTGAGGGCCTCGTATCGCCTCCTTGTGAGCTCCCCCCGCCAGTGTTTGACCCAAGCCTCCATTTTTTCCTCTAACTCGAGGATTGGCTCAACTGTTGTGCGATCCACAGCTGGTTTGGCTCGGCTTGCTCCAAAGATTGTCTTGGTAGCCACTTCGGTCAGCCTGACAGCCCACTCACGATATGCCAGGCGATCAGTTGTTGACTTGGCTGGTACAGCAATGTCCTCTATTGGGTTGGCTTCCAGTTGTTCTTGGAGTTTGTTGGCAAACTGTATGCCTTTTTCAGCTTCTTGGCGGACGTCGGACTTTTGGATTGCTTGAACTTGATCCCAACCCTGTAAGTGTACATTAGTACTTGTTGGTCTGCAACAAAACTGCCAAGAAAAAAGGCACGTGCAAGCCTGACAGAGATGTAGTTGAAGTTCCGTTCCTCCTGGAAGTATACTCCTTTGATCAGTTCAGCTGCCGAGTGACGGAAAAAAAGAGGAGATAGGCAGTAACACACCAACAGATGGGCAAGCTCGGCCAGCTTGACCTCCAAGGTCTTGTGTTCAGACTGTATGCCAGCGGATTGCCACAGGAGCAAGCACAACTCGACGAGTAAGTCCGGGAGAGAATCTCTGAACCATTTCTGGCTATGTCGCGCCTTGATCAGTGATAGAAAGGGCTGCAGCCATAGCGCCACCAGTTCCCCGCCCAGGCGCTCAAGTTCTCCGTCGGTTTCGCCGCCACCCCTTGAGTCTGGCTCGATGAGGACACGCAGTTGTGTGACAACCTCCTGCATTATGCGTGCTGGCCGCGGGCCAAACACTTGCCTTTCCTCCTGTGTGATTTCTCTTGGCATGTCTCCCTTTTCGTATTTGCGAGAGCGGGAGGAGACACAAAGGTAGAGCAGAGTCAAGCGTCGCCAGGCAGCCTGGAGGTCTGGTGGATCGGCCACGCGTGCACGCGCCCACGAGGGATGGCCGGACATCCCGCGGAGCAACGCTCGCACCCCCTCTGGTCAGACCGGTCAGATCAATCTCAGATCTCAGAGCTCTCGGTACATATGTAGAGGCGGAAGTGTAGTCATCAGCGCTTCGGCAGAAGTCTGATCCCGAGTCTGTTTTCTACGCTTCACGGTTCACCTCACCATTCCTTCTGCCCCTTAAGGAAATAGAGGGCCTTAGGAACCTGGGAACTCCTCACCCTTTCCCCCAAGAGTTGCATAGGCATTGCCACAATAAGCACACACAGCGCATTGGGTTATAAAGGGCAGATGGTGGGGTAGCCACTCCAAAAATATATGCACAAGGGATGGCAATAGCTTTGGCAGCAAGCAAAAGACCAAAGGGAATCTTGCTGGGCCGGATTCCCATTCTTTGTGCAGGGCAAACTGTCCGCAAGGAAGTAGGATGCCTAGAGAGGGACAACCCGCCGGGATGTGGACTTGTAGTGCTGGGCAAGCCACACGCTCGACAACTTCCTCTTCCAAGTCTCCTTTTTTCTCTTCTTACTCAAAGTTCTCAAACGGATCGCTAACACTCTCTTGATTTACAATGCCTATACCTACATTGTACTGACCCTAAGGTGTCAGACTTGTTGTGGATTGGACAATATCATCAAGATCGTGTTGGATGACGATCTCGGACTCTTTCACAGTTGTAGCTCAGCTGGTCAGGAACAGCTGCAAAGCAGAGTCCTACTTCGTTGGCTGTGGTTGGTGTTGGACATCTCGACCACGTCCTTCCAAATGCTTTCTTTTTTTTTTACCTGCCTTCGTACCCGCCTTGTCTCCCATATGGACCAGTCTCATGTCTTGCTTCAAATGATCAACTGACCAGACGTGTTGTCTTTGCGCCACGTCACAGGAGAATCGCGGCCAAGTCGGCAGCCCGACCAGCAGCGGCGTTTGATTGAGCGGACACGGACGCAGCGCCAGCCCGGCACGGGACGGCTGTAAAGTCTCAGCTTTCACCTCAAGCCATAACCCACACAGTCAAAAGGCTAAGAGCATTTAACAACACTGTTAAATGTCAGGCGAAGCTATATGAACCACATGGAAGGGATGAGCCAGCGAAGTGTAGAGACTTGAGGCAGCATCAGCCTGTCATGCATGTAGCAAGGGGGCAATCCTTGCAACGGCGGCCTCTCGTCACCCGGATCGACTAAAAGACGGAGACTCTCGTCGTTCTCTCTTGTTTCCTCCGCTCTCATAGCGTGTGACCAATTCTTTTCCACGCCCTGTTGGCTATACCCCGTTCTCATTGTCTTTTCATTCTCGCAATGGAACGACTCTTGTACCTTGACTCGCATGGCCAGTTAGCTGACAGACAAAATCAGACTTGCAAGGGGAAAAGAAACCACAGAGAAGGCATGGCAAAAAGAAAGCAAATGTCGGGAGGCCCGGCGGCTACTTCTGGCGGCGTCGCTCCCAGGCGTGCGGGTCGAGTCTGTACACCTTCCTTGCCATGCGGTGAGGGATCCGTGCTTCACTGCCAAGCAACTGTGCAGGACCTTGGTGCAGGTACTGTTGACTCTGCCGATGTTGCCTACGCTGAGCCCGCTCCGCCTAGGAACGGGAGAATTTTAATAAACAGGTGGCAAAGTGCAACCTCAGGGCAGCGCAAAAGCACTCACAATCTCTCTTGCTATTGTGTTGCATTGTTTGTTGAGCTGTAAAAGTTAGGGGTAGTGTCGAGAATGTTGCCCTGCTGCCCAAGCCCCCCAAAAAATTGTAGACCTACAAGAAATTGGGCACATTGGAGAATGCACTGCTGTGCTGAGAGAGGGGTTCCATTGTCGGAGATAGTTGCTTGCGTTCTTAGCTTGGCAATGCGTTCGCGTAAACTCTCCATCCATGCGAGCCAGAAAGCTGCTTCATTTGCGAGACTGCCAGCTTGCTCCCGGTCCTGAAAGTGGGATGCAAAGCAAAAGTAGTGCTGCTTGAGCTTTGAGTAGAGACCACGCTCAACGCTGTCAAGTGCCGGCTTGAGCACCTGCGCATCAAAATTATCCTGCCTGCCTGCGGTGCCCTTGAGAGGGTACACAAGAAAGGTGAGCCAGAGTTGACGCTTCACATCATCAAGCATCTTGTATGGGCCAATGGCAACTTCCTGATGTAAGGGCAAGGCAGTGTGGTAAGTTTTTCCTGCATGCATCTCTTCCTTTTGACCTTGAGGAGATCACAGGCAAGCTTTGCATGTCTGGCCACCTATGGAGAATATAGAGCTCACTTCAGTTTGTCCACTCTGCAACCATGCAACAGTGGCCCTGTCCAAAGTCGCTAGCAAGCCCGTTGTGGCTGTTTCAGACCAGATGGCCGGAGGGTCTTCAGCTGTGTAAAACTGGTGTGCAATCTGTGGGAACGTGCAAATGAGCTCTCAAGCTAAGTAAGAGGGCTATACATATGGAGTGAAACTGACCAAGAACTCCGCAGCAATCTGCGTCTGAAGGTCGGATGCCCGGATGCGTGACAATGCATTCCACATCCCATGGAGCCACCACTTCCATGCCCATTGTTGCAAATCAGTGAGATTCTGGTATGCATAGGGAGGGATGTTGTCCCTGAACGTGCGGTGCCATCTGAGCACAGCTGCACCCAGGCCATCTCTGATTCTGTTCAGAGCTTCAATCTTGCGATCCTTGGCAACAGCCAGGCCATCTGGCTCAATTCCCAGTGTGCCCAGGAAAGCCAACTCATGAAGGTTGTGGCGCCACATCTCATGTGTGAAGCGCTCAGGAACTGCAGAGGGTGGGATAGCCACCTGACTGCAGTCAACAGAGTTTTCGAGCTCTGTGGCAAATTGGACGCCAGCTTCAACATCTTCAGTTGGAAGGTGGACACTTTTCCATCCCTGCGTTAACAAGTGGATCAGTACCTGTCCATACGGGACTTAGGACAGGCACACACAAGTTCAGCAGCCATGTCTCCAAGGTTCTGTTTCTTCTGTAAATGTACTTGAATCAGAAATGCGTTCTTGATACTAATAAGAAAGAATGGGTATACCAGGAGACATGCAAGCCTTTTTAGCTTGAATCCTGCAGTGGCTGTTGTGTCAGATTGGATATTACCGGCTTGCCACAATATCAGCTGCACAGCCAAGTCAAAATCTTGGCGAGTGTCCTCGAACCTTTGTGTCTTTTGAAAATAGGCCACAAAACTCAGGATAGGGTCTGCCCATGACGTTGTCAAAGCTGCAGCAAGGTAGGCAACCAGAAACTGGTCCCCAGCGGGATGGTGTATCCCTGGGACAGGCATGACAGTGTCTTGCAGCCTTGTGACACCTGCAAGCAGGGCCGTGCGCACAGCTGTGGTCTGGTGACTTCCGGCCCTGGCTGGCATGTGTTTGCTGACTGATGTGTGAATACTTGGTAAGGAGAAGCGGGTGGTGAAGCACATTGAGAGGCTAGTTGCGAGAGATGCGAGCGCCTCCGGACAAGCCGCGGACTTGCAAGAGGTGCGAGCGCGGGTGGACCAGGCGTGGGACCCTCGGCACTCCCTTCTACATAGCCTAGGTGGACATCTAGGTCAATTTTTGGCCCTACAGAATCGGAGGAAAACGGGTTTCAGCGGCGCCAGGATTGGAAAACCCCGCCTACAATTTTTGTATCTAGCTAGTAATTGTCAGGAGGCGATCCCCTCGATTCCCTCTTATATTGATTGCTCTGGCGTATCGACTCCTTCCTCGTTTTTGGATGATCGGTTTCCCGATTCCGCTCCGGACCACCCCCAGTTTCTCGGTCCCCTCCGCACTCTCTATCCGTCTGTCTGTTTCTTTTCTGTGCTCTCTCTCTCTATCTAGCTACTCTCATGTTCTGTAGCTTTGACAGTAGTTTGCCATATATTGGTGACAACTGTCTATCGCTTGTGTGCTTGATCCGCTCTCAAAGGCTTTGTTAGCGTCACCTTGTTGTGCTCGGCATCTGGCGCTTACAGTAATGAGGTGAGGGGGTTGGCAAGCGGCGGGTCCCGAGAGCAGGGAGAGCACAGGCTATTCTACCCAGATTAAGGCTAGTGCACTGAAACATGCCTAGTCATAGCCAACAGATGGTTTAGGCAGTCTTGGTACTCTCGTGATCAACTTGCGAAAAAAAAAAAGAGGATCCGGGTCTTTCTCGTGAATGCTCGTGGAAATCCAGCGGTCTAGTTCCAGACTCTATATGCAGTAGGCTACATTTGGCTAGAGAAAGACAAAACACGCGATTGGGCAGCGAGTGGTCATTGCCACTGTCAAGCGTCAAATGCGCCGCCAAGCTTGAAGCGCCGCCTGAGAGCGTGCAAAGCTCTCTTGCCAGCCTTCCTCTGCTAATACTGGATGCCACGCCTGTATGTGGTGCAATGGGATGTGCAGTATTAGTGTTCCCAGGCTCTCCTGGCGCCTTTTGCCCAGTGCGAGTCCGCCACCGGTAGCCACGGGCACCTCAGTCTCCCCTTGGAGTTTTCGGAGCAGTCTATGTTTGTGATTGGTTGGAAGTCAGAGATTCATTGACCTGTGGAGATCGCGCTCAGGCAGGTAGATTGATGGGTACACTGGGAGTAGTTCTCTCTCATATAGCTCTCTCGCCTTACGCTTCGACTGACGGCAGAGAACAGCTGCAATCCTTGTGCCAACTTCTACGGCTTGCTTGGCCAGTGTTGGACTCCTCGCGAGTCCTTCCCACAGGAATATGTTGCAGGGCTTCTCCTCGAGCCTTTGAAACACTGCAAGCAATTCCCTCCAGCCAGAGATGAAGCTTGTGCACTTTTGTTGCACTCAGGTGGCGATAATAGTCAACTTGCGGGACACGCTTTTGAGCTTTGTGTGTCCAATGAATAAGATCGTCAGCCAAGTGTAATTGCACTCGCTCAAGGCTCACAATGCGGTCAGACCACAGAGAAGGCATATTGGTGTCCAAGCCAATATGTCAGCCGTGGCAATGCGCTCAAGGGTGTCAGTCCACATCGAGTAGAGGTCTCGATCGATTTTTTCTATTTCCGGTGCCTCCAGTTGGAGCAGATTCTGTGCAGCCTGGACCTCCTTTGCATAGGCAACCCCGTCAGCAGCTCTTTTCTTGTCCATATCACTGATGTTGTCTGTCCACTAAGGAAGAAAACAGAACAGTTCAGTTGCAGAAGGAAAGACTGCAAGCTCAGTCTCACCTGAGTTGGCATACGCATAGCTTGGACAATGACAGAGTTTTCTATCTGCCATCAAGTATACCAGGAAAGGAATCAGTGCCAAGTCTGAGGGTAGTGGTATGCAAGGAAAACTCACCAAGTAACACGCAAGGTCCCTCAGCCATTTCTCCCCCTCTTGGCTATTGATTTCCGGGTGGGTTTCATGCGGCACAGAAGTCTTCCATGGACATGTAGTTACAATGTTCTGGATGACCTGGCTTATTGTGGTCTTCCATAATGTTGAGGATGACCGATACCAGTAAGACTTGTGGTGTGCCGACTGAAAGAGCGTGAATGGAAGTGCCCATAGGCTGACGAGCCTGTGACCAACAGCCTTGAGGTGCTTGATTTCACTGTAATATGCGGGAGTTTCCAGAAGATTGCGTGCGGACTGGATAATACCAGTCACGCTCATGGCCGACTGGAGTTCTGCCATGTTCTGGTAGCGTTGAGTTCTAGGACTGGCGATCGAAATAGGGTGAAGGCAGGTTGGCACAAGCGCGCTGTTCAACTTTGCAACGTGAAATGGAGAGAGGGGGCAAAGAGCTCTGTGGAGGGCATATCATGGAGGACCAGAAGAAAAGGTGCGAGCGCGAGCGGACAAGCCGCGGAGTCGAGGCCCGAGGTGAGCGTGTGCGGACAAACCGCGGAGTTTCGAGAGGGGGAGCGCGAGCTTGCGTGAGCCGGCGCCCTGCGCGCAGCTTCGTATGCGTAGGCTCCAGTCAAGGCATGGCTTGGCCCAATGCAAATAACAGCATCCTCCCCCAAGAGCTCAAGGGTAGACTGCTTTCCCTGCAGCAAGCAATTTCGTATGCTCTAAACTGCCCATGTCCCATGTGATACCCTTCGTGTCTTTTCTGTCTTGGTGCAAAGAGACTCTGATGCTTGACTTGCATGAACTGTGAGCAGACACAAAAAAGAGGGAGTTGCACGGCTAAGAAGTGGCAGGCAGGAACACAGAGAGAAAGTGAACAAGGCTCATGGCTACCCCTGGCAGTGCTCCCACAGGTCCCAATGACACTCGGTACACCTTCCTTGCACAGCAAGCGATCTGTGGACTGCTGCCATATGCTTATGCTGGAAAGTGGTGCACAAACTGGTGGTGGGACGGCCAACGCAGCTGGTTGGTTTGCCGAGTCTGAGGATGAACAACCGGTTGGTCAGCTACCGTTCTAGCAGCCCACAGAATATATCTAATGCAACTGACAATATTGTTGGCAATTTTGTGGTAGTGCAGCCCAGTCTGTAGTGACCTGGAGTCAGCGCTGCAAATTTGGGCAGACTTGCAACTGAAACAACTTACGAGCCAGTGTGACACAGACCGCATCTGCATCTGCACTGTGTCAGGTTCATTATGGTTGATATGTTGCGCAATCTGGCTGTGCACAGATGCAAGCCATTCTTGCCACAAGCCAGTTTCCTCTCTTCTGAGGTGGACCTCTTCATCCATTTGGAGAAGGGACGCAAACGTTTCATACCACCCCTTGAGTTCCACACCCAGACCAGGCTGAACCGCCTCAACTCTGCTTTGGAAATCTTGCGAGGCAGGGTCAAGGCCATCATAGCCGGTACACGCTGACACAAGCTGCTTTAGCCCTCGCAAGCGGTAGTCAAGCCCTGATCTGGGTGCAGTGTACCGTGCCTGAAAACCAGTCATGGAGCTGGAGTAAGTATTGGTGGGGGCAAAGCAGCAGAGCATGAACGGCAGGTTTTCAGGCGCACCAGTTCTTCCTTGACTATTGCTGGCAGCTGTGCCTGAAGCTGTGAGTGGCAAATCTTGAAATGTCAGATCATGTTGGTCCTCCTAGTCAGTCTAATTGCTGGACTTGCAACAATGCTGGCCCCTGCATTTATTGATGTATGCGGATTGTTGCCAGCTGCATCCTGTTGAGCAGCCACAACATGGCGGCTGACTTCCTCCAGCCAGAGGTAGAGATGTTGGACAGTGGGGAGAGAAATGTCGTAATATTTCGTTCTGGTGACAAGTGCATGGACTGAATGGAACCAGCTAGCAAGGCGATGCCCAAGCCCAGGGTGGATGTGATTTCGTTGTTCCACTCTGCTGGACAGCCTGGACCAGGAGGGTTCAGTACGTTCGGTGTGCCTGTCCCTGTCCATGCCCAATGGGAGGGCGGTTGCAAGGTTCATCAGCTGGTCAACCCAGTTGTCGTAAGCTTCCCGGTTTGCCTCCTCCACCAAGGGCGTCCTGAGCGTGAACAGGTCGGGTGCATTGATAACCAGGGTTGCATAGGCAACCCCTTGTGCACACCGGTTGCGGTCTTCTTGGTTGACATGTTTGTTCCACACCTGCCAAAGAAAGCTAACCAATCAGCATTTCTTTTCCTTTTTCAGGGCCATGGAAGAGGAGCACTGCAAGGCTCGCATGCATGCCGCACAGGAAGCTGATCTTGTGCAGTGAACAAGAACTCTTCAAAGCTCATGCTGTTCTGCCATTTGAAGAGCGACAAAGATCAAAAAAAGTCAATGTTAATGTTCAACATGGGGCTCCCTCTCCTTTGCAGTTGTGCACTTCTCACCAGGTAGGTTGCGAGTAATCTGAGCACCGGGATGAGGTTCCCAACAGTGGCATTGTCTGTGCCCGGCAGCCGAGCTGTCCACCAGCTGAAATCAACTTGTACTGCTCGGACAACAGTTGTCATCATCTGCTGGACAACATGAAGTCTTTCGTAACACCACACAGATGGGCGACATCTTTGTATGAAGAGTGCAAAAGGGATGGCCCACAGGCAGACGAGAGCATTCCCAATGCGCATCAAATGCTGGATGGCATCTGTTTGATGCTGGCATTGAAAGATACTGCGCAGGTCGCGAATCGCCTGCCTGAGTGTCAGCTTGTCTGACATGGAGGATGCTCTGCAGAGTGAGGTGAACAGTTCTGGGAGGTAAGCATATCACGCAACCGCTGTACTTCGCATTGCCTTGGTGCACGGTCCTCGCGAGCCTCCGCGGAGAAGCCGAGGATGATATAGAGCCGAGCTTTGCGTGTGCGCAAATTGTGGAGCTCTCGACGACAGCTTGTTCAGACAAGTCTGCAATTGACATACTGTTGAGTGGTCCGGGCAAGTGGTCCGGGCAAAGCGACAAGTGAGCCCGCTGCGCAGCAAGCGTGCTCCGTCGTATCGGCGCACGTGACGCGGGCTCGGTAATCTGCGGCTGTGGCTGTGCAACAAGCTGTGGCTGTGCTGCCACGTGGCAAGTCTCTGGACGTCGCGTGGTCGATCTTCGTTTCGGCAAACGTTCTCGGACTTGCAGACCTTGGCCGCTCCCGTTCCGACACACCTCGATACCTGACACGGCAGAACACTGTGAGTCGAGCACCGAGCCCGTGTCTGGGCACAGCAAGAGCAGCCGCCCGGTCCTCCTCTCGGGACCTGTCTTCGCGGAACTTGTGCCAGACGACGTCGATCTTGTCGATTTTCTGGGCGACAGACCTGCGAGCGTACCAAGACGAGAGGCCCGCTCAGAGTTCTCGTTCAGGCCGCCCAGTGTCAAGCAGCACCGCCCTACACTCCTGCGAAACCTCCCTCGCTGACCTTGGACCTCTCCGAACGAACGGCAACCCGTGTCGCGCCCTCTCTTCGATGCCCCGCCCGAGCAGCCTTACAAGAAGCACATAGACACGATGCCGCAGACTGAACCGACATACGACTACAAGTACCTCAAGAAGCCCTTGACCGCCGGCGTCATCGGCTGCCCCTTCTCGTGAGCGACCTTTCTCGGCGGTCCCTCTCTCTCTCGCAGCTAACGACTGACCCAAACATCTACTTGCGACGTACAGGGGAGGACAGCCGCGCGCGGGCGTCGACGTATGCTCCTCCGAAACGTCTGTCTGCCTCGGCCGAGCCCAAACTGACCAACCCGTTTCGGATTCGAAAATTTGCAACAGACTGGCCCCCTGCAGCTGATCGAGGCCGGCCTCGTCGGCGACATCGAGAACCTCGGCTGGAAGGTCGACTTTGTCGGCGCCGACAAGCTCGGCGAGTCGATCACGGCCGAGAACGGCGGGTCGGACCCGGACATTGGCAAGCTGAAGAAGCCGCGATTGGTGTCCAAGGTGAGGGAGCTAAAGCCATCTCAGTCTGCGGTGTTGATCCTCGAGCGAAGGAATCACAGTACTGATGGAAAAGTTGTGCACCGCTCGCAGGTCAACCAGGAGGTGGCCGAGCGCGTTTACGCCCACGCGAGCAAGGGAGAGCTGACCGTCACTCTCGGCGGCGACCACTCGCTCGTACGTCGGTTCCTTTATTTGATCTCCTTTATCTTTCTTTTGCCTCTTTTCCTGACGCTGGTATGGGTCTGCAGGCGATGGGAACCGTGACCGGCACTTTCAAGGCTCACCCGGACGCGGCTCTGATCTGGGTCGACGCGCACGCCGTGAGTCGGCCGACCGACCCCTTTTCGCAGAGCTTGTTGTCACACCTCGCTGTTTGCGGTGCTGACTCGCGCACACGATGGATTGTTGGTATCTGTCTCCTCACAGGACATCAACACGCCGCTCACGACTCCCTCTGGGAACCTGCACGGTTGCCCCGTCTCGTTCCTGATGGGCTTGCCGGGCACGAGCAAGGAAGAGATCCCCGAGTTTGCGTGGATCGAACCGGTCTTGAAGTCGAACCGGTTGGTCTACATCGGGCTGCGCGACATTGACGAGGGCGAGAGGAAGATCCTCAAGGAGAACAGTGCGCACCCGTTTCTCTCTCCCTCTCCGGTGACGCTTTCTCGGGTGCTGATGGTTCTGGTGCCATACAGACATCAAGTGCTTCACGATGCACCACGTCGACAAGTACGGGATCGGCAAGGTCGTCGAGATGGCGCTCGAGCACGTCGGTCAGGACCGACCGATCCACCTCTCGTTCGACGTCGGTGCGTGGAATTCTTCGCTCCCTTTTCTTTCTTTCTTTCTCGGCTCGCAAGCGAGTCGTCGCGCTGACGTGGATCGGGATGGTCTGCCCGTGCAGACGCGCTTGACCCGACTGTTGCGCCGAGTACCGGAACTGCCGTGAGTTGGCTCGCCTTTTTCCGTCTCTGCTGGAGAGCCTTTTACTGACCAAAGCGCTCACTCCTCACCATCAGGTCCGAGGCGGTCTCTCGTTCCGCGAGGGTCACTACATCTGCGAAGGTGAGCCCGGTCGATCTGGTCTTTCTTGCTTCCTGCAGCGTTACGCGCCAAAGTGGTTTCGCTCGGAGTCTAACATTGACCGGATGTGTGCTTACAGCCATCGCCGAGACTGGCCGCCTCGTCTCGCTCGACATCATGGTGCGTGCTCGTTCCTCATGTTGAGCCTCTCAAACCCCCGTTTCTGACGCCTCGCGTCTTGAACAGGAGATCAACCCTTCGATTGCTGCGATGGAGGGCGACGTCCAGCAGACTGTCGACATTGGCAGGTCGCTGGTCCGGTGCGCGCTCGGCGAGACGCTTCTCTGAGAGGAATGCGCCTTTCTCCCTGTGCACTCAAGACTTGCTAGCTCGATCTCCTCCCGAGATCACCCTCTCCCAAAATCTGTCAAATACTCCGAGTCTCCCTTTGATGCAAAACATTATCGCAGTATGAATCAATCCCGTTGGGCGGTTGGGGGAGAGACACGCCACACGAGCTCGGCGTGCGCGGAAGAGGCTGAGCCGAGTTGAGAGATCTAGGCCTCGGCGTGGGTTGGGACAAGTGTATGCTCTTGCGTTGTCACTCTTCTGGACTTGTAACACGACTCCCGTCTGCTCGCTGCTGCTCGTTCAACACGATAGCCACTCTAGCGACTCGACGCCTCTCTTCGCCGTCGCTCACCTCAGCACGCCTCCGACTCTACACCAGCGCAGCAGCCACTCGGACTCGCTCTAGCTCACCTCCAGCGATCAGTAACCAGCAGCAGCTCTACCCAGATAGAGTCTACGCATCCCCCGCTCCCGAAGCAACAAGTCCGTCCGCCTCCGAGTCCTTAGTCAAGATGGTCAAGCCGATCCAGGGCACGCAGTATGCGCTCGACGCCCAGTTCAAAAAGATCTCGAGGGACTTCCGCACGTGAGTCCGGGTGGCCCTACACTAGGTCCGGTCTGGTCCGGGCGGGAAAACGCGTTCGCTGACTCTGAAAAATGCGGTGCGGATGATCCATCCTCCCGAATCGAATTGGAAAACTCCCACAGGGACACGATCACTATGCCGACCGACGAGATGTTTGACTTGATGCGCCATGCTTCGCGCGGTGACGATGTCTATGGCGAGGACCAGGCGACGAACGACTTGCAGGACAAGATCGCCAAGATGGCCGGCAAGGAAGCGGGCTTGTTCTGCGTATCGGGCACTATGGTCAGTCTTGCACACGAGCACTCAGCGCACAATAACCGTCGAAACCCTGCGCGGCGGGCACTGATAGTCCCTCTGCCGCCCTGCAGACCAACCAACTCGCGATCCGGACCCACCTGACCCAGCCGCCTCACTCGATCATCCTCGACGCGCGCTCGCACGTCCATTTGTACGAAGCCGGTGGTGTCGCCATGCACTCGCAGGCGTCGTCGCACGCCGTCCCGCCCAAGAACGGCCACCACTTGACCCTCGAGGAAGTGCTCGACAACTGCGTCTTTGGCGAGGACATTCACTCGGCGCCGACCAAGTTGGTCTCGCTCGAAAACACCCTCTCGGGCAGTACGTCCCTTTTCCACTTTGCTCGGTCCGGATCGGTCCACTCTGGAGCGAAAGCCGCTGACTGAAAACCCCATCCGCCGGCAGTGGTCTTCCCGCAAGAGGAGATTATCCGCATCTCGGACTGCATGCGCGCGAACGGCATCATTATGCACTGCGACGGCGCGCGCATGTGGGAAGTCGCCGCCAAGACGGGCATGAGCCTCGAGGAGCTGTGCCGCCCGTTCGACACGGTCTCGCTCTGCCTCTCCAAGGGTCTCGGCGCTCCCGTCGGTTCGGTCCTCGTCGGCCCGCGCAAGTTCATCGTGCGTTCCCTTCGTCCGTCTTGTTGTCTTGTTAACCCAAAGCTGACGCTTTCGGGCGCGCGCATATGCAGGAAAAAGTCAAGTGGTTCCGCAAGGCGTTCGGTGGCGGGATCCGGCAGTGCGGGTCCCTCTCGGTCTCGGCCAACTACTGCGTCGACAACCACTTCCCGAAGCTCAAGGCGACGCACGAGTTGACGAGCTACCTCGCCAAGGCGCTCGCGGAACTCGGCGCGCAGCTCCTCCTCCCTGTCGGTACGTCGAGGGGCCGTCCGCGTTCTTACGCTCATCGCAGGCTATCAAGCTTCTGTGCTGACTCATGATCTTTCCGTCCGGCGCCCGCCTACGTACAGAGACCAACATGCTCTGGCTGGACCCTTCGTCGCTCGGGTTCCCGATCACGACCCTCGCCGAACGGGCCAAGACGCGCGGCCTCACGCTCGGGTCGAACCGCGTCGTCGTGCACCACCAGATCACGCGCGAAGCCGTCGACGACTTGATCCAGCTCGTCAGCGACATGAAGGACGAGTTCAAGGACGAGCCGAAGCGCGAGATTGACCAGGAGCAGAACCTGTTGTATGCCCAGGGCGTGTACCAGCGCCCGATCGAGCCGCCTATTGCGCGCTTGGGCACTTCGTACGGCAAGGTGCGCATTCCTCTCTTTCCCCTCGACGATCCTCGATGTGCGCTTGCTGACCTCTCTTTTCTCTACCAACAGAACCAGTAGATTCTTTGCTCGCTTCTCTCGCTTGGATGGACGGCGTTTCCCACCTTTCTCGATATTCCGCGCCCCCTTTTTAGACTCTTCGTACTGCTCTACGCATATGACACCTATACGGCCCTATTCCATCATTTACCCCCCCTATTGTCATTTAGACTTTCCGCTCGGCCGCCGGTTTTCGTAGACTCGCAGTTTCCCCTCGCGCTGTACATCAGATTTCCTCTCAGCACTAGTTGCGATGTTGCCTTGATTGTATGCTCTACGCCGTCTGTCTCGAAGAAAGTAATCACAGTCGCTGCTTCTCCCAGCTCCTCACTCTTCTCTCCCTCTTGCCGTCCTGCTCCTCGTAGCTTGCCCAGCATACTTCGGCTTGCAGAGAACGCACCAGCATAGCTACATCGATAGCCCACGTCCTCTCGGTCTGCCGATTCGGAGCTCCCGAGATCACGCGCTGCTTTTGACGCTTCTTCCCAGACTCGACCGACGCCCGCTCGAACCTCTTCTATGCCGCGCGCTCGCACGAGCGACAGTGAGGCTGTGCTATCCAAAAATACGCTCGCCGCGGAGCGTGCGCTCTCTCCGGCGAAGCTTCCTAGCCTGAGTTGACGCTCTGAGGATACCTTCGAGTCTGCGGGGCCGCCTTTCGCCAACACGCTCTCTCAGCATAGCTTGCTTTCTCTTCATGGATGCGAGAAGCTCGGAACGACGGGAACGGACGAGCTTTACCCCAGGTTCATGGACAGGAGCGACGACCCCGCTTTGGTCATGTCCTCTCGACGAATCATTCCGCGGACGTCCCGAAGTGCGTTCGTTGGCTCCTTTCTCCTCCAGCCAACCAGAGGGAGTCCTTTGGGTCGCCCCAACCTTGAGGCCGCCCACGCACGAGTTCCCCTAGACCTCGCTCGCGTCCGTCCGTCCGTCTCGCCTCTTTCCCTCCTTCCAGACACTTCATCCCTACCCGCCCCCCTAATCTCGCGGTCCCACCCCGCTTGCCTTTCGACCGTTCTTTACTGGTGAGCTTGGTGTCAGGTCTCCCGAACCTGCTCGGACGAGCTCGGCTTACTGACACTCTGAGGCGACTTCAGGCTCCTACTCGGCACCGATGTCGACGAATCCCGCCCCCCACAATCCTCCAGGCGGCCAAGCTTCTTCCTTCGCTGCCATGAAGGAACAAGCCGCGCGCGAGAAGCCCACCGGCAGCGACGAGAAGCGCGAACTCGCCGGCGACGACAGCTACGTCGACTCGAGCGCCGGCGCAAAGGAGACCCGCGCCAACGCGCTCGACAACCCGTTGACGGGCATCTCGCTCGACCGCCTCGAGGCGATGGGTCGCGCGTTCGCTCGCGAGAAGGGACTCGGAGAGTTCGAGCTCGAGTTCGCCAAGGGCGCTCAGGCCGCTCAGGACGCGACCGTCACCGACTTGCCCCTCCTCGACGAGGAAGACCGCGAGGTCATTCGTCGCGAAGTCACGCACAAATGGAGTCACCCTAAGACTGTACGTTCTTCTGTATTGCGGTTTGACTGTGACGAAGTCGAGACTGACCTCGCCTTTCTCTTTCTGCCGCAGCTCTACTTTGTCGTCGTCGCTTGCAGTATGGCCGCCGCCACGCAAGGCATGGACGAGTCGGTCACGAACGGTGCCAACTTGTTCTGGGCGCCGCAGTTCGGTCTGATCACGGCGAAAGGCACTCCCGATGCCTCGAGGAACCAGTGGCTACTCGGCTTGACGGCCGGGTCGCCTTACCTCTGCTGCGCCGTCCTCGGGTGCTGGCTCACCAGTCCCGTCAACAAGGTCATGGGTCGCCGCTACGCCATGGCGCTCGCGGCCGCCATCTCGTTCATCGGTTGCATCTGGTCCGCCTGCGTCAACAGCTGGCAGCACTTGCTCGGAGCTCGTTTCTTCCTCGGCATCGGAGTCGGTCTCGGTTCCGCCACCGTCCCCGTCTTTGCCGCCGAAACCGCCCCGCCTTTGATCCGTGGCGCGCTCGTCATGCAGTGAGTTCACTTCAAAGGTTCCGGCTTCCGAGTCTTGTGGAAGAGATACTGATCCGCTTCCTCCACGGACTAGATGGCAAGTCTGGACCGCTTTCGGCATCATGCTCGGAACAGTCAGCGGCCTCGCCTTCTACCACGTGCCCGACCCTGCGAGCGGCAACATCACCGGGTTGAACTGGCGCATCATGCTCGGCTCGGCCATCTTCCCCTCGATTTTCGTCATGGCGTTTGCGCCCTTCCTCCCTGAGAGTGTGAGTGCTTCTTCACCGCCTCGCTCTGACTGAGGTCACCCGCTGCCAGACTGACGCGGATGGACTTTCCGAAACAGCCGCGTTGGCTCATCGGCCGCGGACGCTACGTCGACGCGTACAAATCGCTCTGCCGTCTCCGCCACACCCGACTCCAGGCCGCGCGTGATCTCTTCTTCATCCACGTGCTCCTCGAGGAAGAAGCCGCCGTCGCGACCGGCAGGTCCGCTCTCGTCGAACTCTTCTCCGTCGCCCGCAACCGCCGCGCTGCGTTGGCCTCCGGCATAGTCATGTTCATGCAGCAGTTCTGCGGCATCAACGTCATCGCGTACTACAGTTCCACCATCTTCCGCGAGGCTGGCTTTAGCGAGATCTCGGCGCTCGGTGCCACTCTCGGTTTCGGCGCACTCAAGTAGGGAGCCTCTCGCTTTTAATTCGCGCATATATAACCTGATCCGCTGACAGTCTCGTTCTTGTACACACTACAGCTGGGTCTCGGCCGCCCCCGCTCTGTTCACGATCGACTCTTACGGTCGCCGCGTGCTCCTTCTTTGGGGCTTCCCGCTCATGGCCATTTTCCTCCTGCTCACCGGTGTTGCCTTCCTCATCCCGAAGGAGAGCACGGCGCACATCGCCGTCATCGCACTCGGAATCTACCTGCACTGCATCGCGTACTCGCCGACCGAGGGTGAGGCGCTGCACTCTTCCCGAAGGACCGACCTTCTTTGGCTAACTCGTCTTTCTAATCCTCAGGACCGGTTCCCTTTACGTATTCCTCGGAGGGTGAGTCTCACAGTTCCCCTCCCATCTCACAACCTCTACTGACCACTTCTCCCTTCGTCTTTCCCTCTTTTCCCGCTCCCTCGTTCCCTCTCTTTCCCCCCTCGTTCCCTCTCTTTCCCCCCTCGTTCCCTCTCGGTTCCCCCTCCCTCCCTCCCTCGTCCCCTCTTTCCCCGGGAGGCAGCGTTCCCATTCTATGTTAGGGACGTCGGCATGTCCTTCGCGACGGCGACGACCTGGTGCTTTAGTGCGTCCCGCTTTTCCGCCTTCCACGCGTCCGAAAGCTAACGAGCCCCTGCTCGCAGACTTCATCGTCGCGCTCACGTTCCCGCGTCTTCTTGACGCCTTTACGCCGACGGGTGCTTTCCTCTGGTACAGTGGCTGTGAGTTGGTTCTCTCTGGTGCATTTTTCCGGGTTGCAGAAACTGACTTCTGCTGCGAAAAGGGTGCTGGATCGGAGCGGTGCTCGTCCTCTTCTTCGTCCCGGAGACTCGCAATCTCACGCTCGAGGAACTCGACCAGGTCTTCTCCGTCCCGACGATGCGCCACGCCAAATACCAGCTCTCGGGCACGCTGTAAGTTTCCTTCTTTTACGACAGCTCCCTCAAACTCCGTTCACCTGTCTCACTACTGCCTCGCGTCTGCAGCTACGCCTTCCGCAAGTACATCCTTCGTCAACACTTGCCTCCGCGCCAGCCTTTGTACCTGTGGGAGGACAAGATGGCTGTTCGCTACTAAAGCGCCCTACCCCTCCCGATCCCATCGCCTGCTGTACGAACGCTCGCTCCTTCTCAGTCCCTCGTTTCTCCTTCCACTTGCAATCGTTTTGATGTTCCTTCACGAGTGTAAGTCCGCCCAGCGCAAACGAGAGACTTTGTTTGGCGCGAAATTTTCTCCTCTGCGCCGTTCGAATTTACGGGAGGTCGCGCTTGTTCAGATCGCCTCGTCTCCGTTTATTCCTCGCCGGGCGCGGTACTAGACCCTGACTACTTTGTACACGGCAACCGTGCTGCCTGGATGCGTAGAAATTTTGTCCCCTATTTCGTGTCCAACGTTGGCACAACCTTCTTACACGGTCAGCTCGTCAAAAGTGTGCGCTATCGTCGCCGTATAAGGATTCCTGGACTTCACACGCAGGTTGTTCTCAAGGCGGAGATTGCTTCTATAACGAGCACATACCCCTCCGCGAGCCCTCGAAAGCGGCTTGTTCGCGGACTCTTGGCCGCGCTCAACTGCCGGGCGTCGGTGGCTCTTGTTCTTCTTCTCCTTCTTCCAGCCTTATCGGCAGCCTACTAACAGCATCCCACCGTCTGTTAGACTGTCAACGTGCTTATTCTGGAGCGTCTCTTGCTGCAACTCGACACGCTATGTCTCTTCAAGGTGAAGACGCACCAAACCGTACTACTGCCCCTCGAGCCCGGTATATAAACTTGGATATGGCGATACGGAGCCTTGCTAACCTTGCGGTTGGTCCTAATGGCCGATGGATGGACCGTCACGGTGAGGAGAGCCTGTATAGCGCAGACGCGAGTGTAGCCCGAATAGAACTGTGGCACACATGGGCGACAGACCGCGTCTCCTCGTTCACTAGTATGCTTCCCGAAAACCGCCGTGCCCGCAGGAAGATTAAGCAGCCAGTCTTTGACTGGTTGGAGCGAAAATGTCAGACCCTGCAAGCGGCCAGGTCTCTGGGTGCATTATTGCCCGTCGATGTCGCGGATCAAGTTGTCTGTTTCCGTCGGAATTCACTCTGTTCTCCGTGAGATGCCGCTGACAGGTGTAGAAGTGGATGTACAGACGGAGATTGACATTGACGTCCTGATCAAACACCTGGTGCGTGTCCTCCGAACGTCACCTGGGCTGCTACCAGTCATCTTCTCGTCAAGTCTCCCCGGCTCGCAACTGACAGGGTCACCCTCAGAATGAGCAGGTTCCGGACACGGACAGGCCTACTCATCCTGAAGACACTGCCAAAGCCACTGCAGCACGTGCTGAATACCTAACGAAAGCGATGAAAGCGTGGCGAGCTCGTCGCAGTCTTCTCCATCCCTTTCTGGCAGGCGACGCTGTACAGGAGCTTCCTTGTGTGGACCGACAGACAGAGGTATATAAACTTGCCGAGCTCATCAGCTCCAGGGCGCCCAAAATTTGCAGAAAATGGTGTACAGCCATCTGCGAGTTTGCGTTGTGGGCGCCCAAAGTTTTGTCTCTCAACGAGCAAGAGACTCTGCACATAGTCCTCAACCGGCTTGCGGAAGCAATGCACGAGGTCAGCGTGATGTCAATACATCATCAGGCTGACGCAAACATCAACGCGAACAGAATTCAGGCAAGTTTGCTGTTCTTGCACAGGTTCCTTCACACCCCAAGGCACTGCCTCATTGTGCTTTGTCTTTTCACACAGCACTACTGGTCTCTCGAATTCATTGTCAACCGCTTGGTATGTTGGTTCTCCCCCTCGTAGCTCCTGGAGAGTGCTCACTCCCGGTCGGTGACAGATCGGAGTGAACCCAGAATATGCCCACAAACGCTTCCTGCCGAACTGGATGGACTCCACGACGCACATTGGCCCAGCTCGGACTACGCACGCAGCGACGTTACGGGATTAGTCCGGCGGCTTGGCGCAGGCGCTGGGGAGACGTAGCAGTCTGAGTGGAATGCGAACAAGACCCTCGAGATGAGGCAAGATACAGGGAAGGGACATGCAATGCAGGCGGCGAGCGAGGGTTACAATTTGAACAAAGACCACACGCGAGCCTCTCGACGATTCAGCGTCGTTTCCCGCGCGAACTCGGCTCGCTATCGCCTGACGACTCGTCCGTCTCGATCGTGATACTCTCCGTAGCCTTTTTGGCGGCGGTGCGGGCAGGAGGTTTGCGAGCGGTCGAAGCCGAAGTCGCCTTCTTCGCCGGGGCTTTCTTCGCGGGGCTGTGAAGTCAAGGGCAGAGACGGCGGTCAGCAAAGAGCAGTGCGAAAGGAAGAGGCAACTTCTCAAAGTGACTGACGCTTTTTTGCGCGGGGCGGGCTCATCACTCTCCTCTTCGCTCTCCGACTCATTGAACTGTGGACGGGGGCGCGTCAGAGCAAGCTCCTGACCAGGCAGAGACACACAACAGGAAGCAGCACAGCTCACCAAATCTTGCGCCTTCGCCTTCCCCTTGCCTTTCGTCGTACTCTTGCTCGCCGCGGTGGTCCGCTTGGCGGCCGGAGCCTTCTTCTTCGGAGCCGCCGCCGCCGAAACCATCGACACGTCGCTGTCGTCGTCCATGCTATCCCGGGGACGAGATTTCCCCTTGCCGGCGGCGCCGCGACCGCGTGACGGACCGGCCTCCTCCTCAGACGCATCCTCCTGCTCGGATTCGTCCTCCTCCGCCGCACGACCTTTGCCCTTGCCCTGAAGCAGGAACATAGTGAGCGCGCGCGGTGACATCCACTGTATAGAGGCGGGGTGGAAGACATACCTTTCCGCCGTACTTGGCTTCGGCCGCGTCCTTGGCTGCGCGCATCTCGTTGCCAAGGTCGTCGTGTTCCGGCCCATCCTTGCTCGGCTCGTAGCCCTTCCGGAGGATCTCGTTGCGCGTCTCTTTCAAGAGCTTCTTGACCCAGCTGCGCCCAATATCGGATGATCAGTGAACCTGTCACGACGAGTCGACGGAGAGCGGCCCTGCGTTTCGAGAACAGGAAGGCCGGAGGAAAGGGACCAGGGGACTCACTTGCCGACCGCGTCCTTGTCTCCCTTGCCGACAAACTCGTCAACCGCACTCTGGATCAAGCTCTCACTGAGCACGTTCAAGTTCTGCGCCTCGAGGTACTCGTGCACGAGGCTCGTCACCGTCACCTTTTCCAACCCGCTATTGTCGCCCGTCTCGGTCGCCTCGAGCAACGCCGCATCGAGGCTCTTCAAGTCGGGTTCGTTCATCGTCACTTTCGCTTTCCGCGTCGCCGACTTGCGGTGGAACTGGACCACGTCGCGCGGGTTGGCGACCTTGTCGACGAAATCTTGGCCGAAGCGTTGCGGGTTGCCGACTTCGAAGTAGCCGTTGCCGTCCGGGCCGCCCGAGTAGTCGACCTGCACGTATGCGGAGCTGTTAGTAAGCGAGAGCCGAAGAGGAGGACGGGGAGCGAAGGAGAGAGACTTGCCCGCAAGCGGATCAGGGGCAACAAGCGCTCCGAACCGTCTTCGTCCGGGTGCAGCTCGTCCCACTCCTGATTCGCACGCTCGATGAGCTCGTTGACCTGTCCGTCGCGAACACGGCTTTAGCGGGAGAAAACGCAGGCAAGGGCGATCGCCACGGGAGCGAAACCCCGCGCAATCAATAGAAGGACGGACCTTGCTCTTCAAGTACTTGTTGACGGAGACTTTGCTCGTCAATTTTTTCCGATCGTCCGTCTGCTTGTCGTGGTACGGCGCAAGGGCAATGTCTTCAAAGATGAACGGCCGAACCGAGCGGAGTCGAATCGGCTCAAACTCGAATTCTTTCCCTTGGATCTTGATCAGCCCGACGTGCCTGCACGGTATTGCAAGTGAGTAGTCAGTACGAGGATAGATCGCGTAGCGCTGTCCGGCCGCACGCACTTGGGGATCGATTCGCCCTTGCTCAGACTCGTCGCGATGCTGCTCCCCGGTTGCGAGATGTAGTACGGCCTACCCGCGACCGGGATCGGTTTCGCTTCCGAGATGCAGTCGTGCTCGTGTCCCCACACGACGAGGTGCGCCTCCTCGCCGAACGCTTGCTCCGGGACCGAGTTGTTCGGGCCGTGCGGGACCCTGGTTTCGCGTCGCAGCGATCAAGTGAGGAACAGCGGTCAGCTTCGAGAGCCGAGCCGGTCGAGCCAATTGAGACCTCGACGACGCGAAACCGTACCTGTTCTGGTGCACGAGGATGATGTTGAACCAGTCGTCCGGGTTCTCGGCGGGGCGGTACAAGTTGATCCTCCGGTTCGTCAACTCGAACACGAACCGGTCATCCCGAATGTTGCCCATCCCATACAGCGCCAGCTTCGTCTCGCCCTTTTGGAGCAAGATTGGTTTCACTTTCAAGCCGTCTTCGAGCGCTTCTTCGTCGTTCGTCGATTGGCCTGGAAGTTCCATCCGGCCGAAATAGTTGATCAACCCGGATGCGGAGAGGACGTCGAGCGCGCAGAGGGCGCCTTCCTGCAGGGCGGGTGCTCGGAATGCGTCAGCGAACAGGCGGCTCAAACGTGACAGAGAATGAACCCCTCCGCACCGTGCCGACGCCCTGCGGGTCGTCGTGGTTCCCGTGAATCGAAAAGACGGGCAGCCCGACGTTGATGTTTTCGTCTTCGTAATTGACTCCTGGCCAGCTGTGCGTCGATTAGGCGTAACAGGCATCAGCAAAGGGTGTTTTCTTCTTTCCCTAGAGCCGAATCGAGTCGCTCATAGGTGCGCACCTGGCATCCCTTGCGATTCCGACTCCGGCGTCCGAGATGAGTTCGAGGCTGATGGGGCGGTCTCCGAGGCAGCGTTCGCGCATGGCCGAGATGGTCTGGTACAAGCTGGTGCGGGACGGGCGGTTCTCGTGAAAGAGGTCGCCGGCGAGGAGGAGCATGTCGACCTGCGGGGGGAGTTTTGGAGCCAGGTGAGCGAGACTGGGATGACGCGGCCGCCTAGGAGAGCGGAGCAGGCCTGACATCGTTGGCTATAGCGAGGTCGAGGATCTCTTTGAACGTGTTGATCGAGTCGCGGCCTCGGATCGGGTCCTTTTCGGCGTACCCGATGTGGTTGTCCGTCGCCAGCAGGATCTGCGGGCGGGGAGGAGCGTTCACGCCAGAATGTCAGCTCCATACTACCCACACCCTGCCCACCGGGGACTCGCCTTTATGCACGAGTCTGGTTCGACTTTTTGGGTCAAGCGGGGGACCGGACCCGCGAACCCTCCCTCGGGCGGTCTGCGGGCGGGTGCGCGTGGTCAGTTCCGAATCCAGAATGTCTTTCTCGCGCCCTGCTCACTCTGGCGAGCTGCTCATGGCGCTGTACGTCGGCGGTGACGCGGGAGTCGAGATGTCAACTTGAAGCAGACTTGTCAATTCCGACTGCTATTCGCGCATTCCTAATCTGCCATTCCTACTTCCTCAATACAACTCGTATTAACGGGGTGCAAATTCTTTCCGCCGGCTCTATCTCGATCGCCCCTTTTTTGTCCCCGCGCCGTTATCGCTCTCTCTTTTGTGCTCGTTACTGAGTGACATGGCGACGCGGCGAATCCCCATCTCGAGCTCGTCGACCAACTCGAGGCGAGCTTCTCAGCCCGTAGAACAACCGACTCGGTACGCGTCGAGCCTCGACGCCGTCTTTTCGTTCCAACGCTCCGCCGCCTTTTTCCAGGACAATCTCCAGTCGGGCCCATCGTTCGTCGACCGCGAACACTACCCGAGACCCTTTGACGACGATGATGATGACGAAGAGGGAGAGGATGACGCTGCTCGGTACGGCGGTGGAGATGAGGACGAGACGAGCGAGTCTTTGGATCAAGATGAACGAGTGGGAGAGACTTCCGCTTCTTCTCCGCGCGACGCTGCAGTGGCTAGAGCACAACAGAGTGCTTTGGGAGGCAGCAGCGGCGTGACGGGCGACGACAGCCAAGACAGCGACAGCGGTCCTCCGTCCGGTCTCCTCGTCGACACCGCGACGACGACGAGCGCAGGGCACGACGCCCTCCCGCCGAATGCGGTAGCGAGGTATTCCCGCTCCGGTCAGCAGCGACGACGCGCAGGCGAGGAGACGACCGAGGAAGCGACCGAGCAGAGTCCTCTCCTCGCTCGACCGCGCACCCGCTCCCGCTCGCGCCACAACCGCAACGGAGACATGTTCCAAATCGGAGGCGACACTACCACTACTTCGTCCGACTACCTCTCGACGAAAGCGGGAGACTCGTCCGGCCTCTACAGCCACGGCCACGCCGGCTCGCGAAGAGCGTCCGTCTTTTCGCGCGAGGTGTGGAAAGCCAAGATTGAGGCGCACCGCGGCGAGTCGACCTGGGGTCAAACTCTGTTCAACACGTGAGCAGTCACTCCTTATCGTTTCGATTCAGCTGCTGACGGAGCCCGCTTTAACCTCCAGGGTCAACGTCCTGATCGGTGTCGGCTTGTTGGCGGACCCGCTCGCGTTCGCCGACGCAGGCTGGATCTTTGGCACCTTGATCCTCCTCTTCTGCGCCCTCGTCACCAACTGTACGCTCCTCCCCCGCTCTCTTGCTCAGGAGGTTCTGCCGCATTGTCCGAGCCAAAAGTTGGTGACGAAAACCTCGCTCCCAAATCACAGACACGGCCAAGATGCTGGCCGCCATGATGCGACAAGACCGTCACGCCCAGACCTATGCCGACGTCCTCATCTCGGCCTACGGCACTTGGAGTCGTCCCGTCATCCTCGCCCTGTTCGTGCTCGAACTCGCAACCTTCAGCGTCGCGACCGTCGAACTCTTTGCCGACTCGATGGCGAGTCTCTATCCGGCCATTGCGCCGTTCACTTTCAAGCTTGTCTCTTTCTTGATGTGAGCGGGCCGTGCATCCCTTCGCGTCTTGCGTAGCAAAAGAACTTGCTCGGCAGTCGCTGATCGAGCCTGTCGATGACTTCCGTCGCTCACAGCCTCGTCCCGACCACGTTCCTCCCGCTCCGGATCCTCTCCCTCACCTCCCTCCTCGGGATCATGTCCTCGTTCGTCCTGCTCGCGGTCATTATCGCCGACGGGACCATCAAGCGCGACGCCCCGGGCAGTTTGTGGCAAGTGATGCCGACGAGTTTCGCACCGCGGTGGAGGAGGTTCCCGCTCAGTTTCGGGTTGCTTATGAGCGGGGTGCGTCCAAGAGACTCTCTTTGTATCAGATTCTGATGACTCAGAAGGCCCTGCCAACCTGGATACTGATCCGAAGTTGTCGGTTTCTCGCACAGTTTTCGGGTCACGCCGTCGTCCCCTCGCTCTACCGCGACATGGCCCAACCAGCCACCTTCAACTCGATGATCGACGTCGCCTACATCTTCACCTTTGTGGTGACGATGCTCTTCGCCGCTCTCGGTTACCTGATGTTTGGCAACGGCGTCTCGAGCGAGATTACGCGCGATTTGGCAAAGACGCCGGGGTACCCGGTCGCGCTCAACAAGCTTGCGGTGTGGATGGTGGCGGTGAGTCGGTGTCGTGCTCGCTCGCCTCGCCGGTATCTCTGCTTTGCCGAGTGCCGGCTGCATGATGGCCAGCCTCTCGCTGACTCGTAACTTGACTGGCTTTTTGCAGATCAACCCCCTCGTCAAGTACGCCATTGCGAACAAACCCCTCGTCCAGACTTTCGAACACCTCGTCAGCAGCATCTCGCACACACCCCCTCCTCCCTCGGACGAATCCGAAAGCGCCGCCATCATGACGGCCTCTTCGATCCCGAACGTTCCTCCGCCTTCCCCCGCCGCCGCCCGTCGCGCCCGCATCCTCCGCTACGTTCTTTACCGCCCCTCGCTCACGTTCGCGTGCGTCGCACTCGCGATCTTGATCCCTGAGTTTGATCGCGTGCTCGCTTTCCTCGGATCGGCGAGCGCGTTCGTCATTTGCGTGATTGGACCGGTGGGGGCGTACCTCATCGTCGGGAGGAAGAGACCTTCGCTCCTCCTCCCCGAAGAGTATGAAGGCCCGAGAGCAGACGGTCCTCACAGGCGGAGGAAGAAGACCCCCGTGGAAGGGGACGAGCTCGTGGTCGAAGGCAAGGAGCGTTTCCTGTGCTGGTCCTTGCTCGGCTTGTCCGCCATCATGGCGTCGATCGGCACGGTCTGGTCGTTCTTGCCGATCGAGAGTCCCGCTGCGTAGCGCGAGCCCTTTCCGTCGAGTATGGTCGCTGCATGTAATCTTATCGCATCTTCAGCAAGATCATTTAGCCCAAGGAGCGCAGCCGTTATGGGATGCTCAGGCTGCGGCGCGGGTAGGCGCTATTCGTGGTTCGCTCTTCTTCTCTCTCGTCGCGAGACCTTGTTACTAGCGCTTTCCAGGAATGAAAGGCACGTTATTCGGTCGATGGAGAGAAGTGCGTCATTAGATTGCGTCTAGAGAAGAACAACATGAGGTGGTCGAGTCGGAACAACATGGAGGGAGCGGCGGGGAGGAGATGGAGAGATACAGATCGTGATGGCGAAATTTACACAGAGGAAGAGGGAGAGGATCAGGTCCGCTTGATGTGGGACGCTATCCGCGATAGAGCGCACTAAGGAGTGGATGGTGTCAGGTCCTGTCGCTCACTTTTGCCAGGAACGGAGAAGGAGGCGACATACCTTGAGTGACCGCGCAGAAGAGGAGGATCGGACAGAGGAAGAGCAGGAGCCCGAGGAAGAATGGTCGCTGTCGCTCGCTTCACGCGAATCCCGTTCAGGAAGCGCAAGAGCCGGGTCGTGAACAATTCCGTGACGAGGGCAAACGTCATGCTCGGTGTGATTTCTCGGGAAGGACTGCGACAAGGCGCCAGAGTCAGCTTCCGAGCGTTTCGCCAGAAGAAACGGCAAAAGGAGACTTACGAAGATCGAGTCTAGTCGCTCATTCTGATGCAGGGTGCAGGCGGGCCGCAGAGTGTGCGAAGGCTGCCGGCTCGAAGACGAGCGCTTCTTCGGCGACTGGGACGATTCGACGAGATCGCGCGGGAAGGGGCCTTGGATCGGCTCGAGGAGGTCGTAGGTCGTTCCGAAGGAGGACCAGGTAGAGGAGGATACCCCCGACGAAGAAGCGAGACTCGGCGTTGCAGAGGAAGTCGAAGCGTCCGATGACCGCCGCGAGAGAGTGACTGCCAGCATGTTTGCGAGGATTGAAAAGAGTTCGAAGGTCGCGGTTCCGCAGAATGGCAGAATGAAGGAGGAAGCAGAGCAGGAGAGGAGGGCGAGCAGCTTCTTGATGTCGCAAAGTGGAGCAGCAGGAGACGGAGCGGAGGTCGGGCCCGTCGGAGGTGGAGTCAGCGATTCGTAAGCCGAAGCCGAAGCGAGGCTCCGTCAGCACCGCGCGCTCAAGTCATCATGAGCCCCAACAGCGCGGGCTGTTCCAGACAGTCCGAGGTCGTATTGGCAAGCCGAGCGAGTCATGCTACGCCCCTCGTGCCCCTGAAGGCGGGGCATGAAGACGTGCAGGAAGGGTGGAGGGCGCGAGCAAGCCGGAAGCGGCGAGATCGGCGCCGTCTTCAAAGGTCCGCCGAGCATGCCGAGCCTTGCGCAGTTGTTGGTTGTGAAGCCTCCCCTGCGGCGCTTTGCTCGATGACTGCCCGAAGTCCGCCAAGTCGGCGGGCTCTGACTACGCAAGTGAGCGGTTCAGTCAGCTCCGTATCGCGGGCTCGGACAGTGGCTTCAGAGCAGCACAATAAGGACCACCTTGTCAGGCCGGATGTTCCAGCGCCGGCACATGCTTTGCTTCCAAGTTCCGGGCCAGCGACAGCTCGAGCCTCAGCTCAGCGAGCCGCTCGTTTGAAGTGTACGTGGTCTGGATGCGCACAACTATGGGTCAGCAGATGTATATCCACAGCTGATTGGTTGAAGCCGGGCTCCGTTTGAGTGCCGCGCATAAGCTTGTTCGCAATCTTTTCTCCTCGCGTCAGCCTGAGAGCAAGCTAAGAGCGACGTCTCCGTATTTCAGCTGCATAGATCATTGATCTCGGTGAAATATCAGGCATGCTTAGTATTGTCAAAGGCTGATGCACAGAACAAGGTCAAGCTATAGTAAAGCCAAAGGTGAGGCGGGTGAGGTGGTTTTCGTGAAGGAAAGAAGGAGAAAACGGTCCAAAGGAAGACGCCCCGGCTGAGGCAAATTCGAGGACAAGCTGAAGCTCAGCTTGCAGCAATTCCGACCTGCTCAAGTCACGTACACTATGAAAAAGCTTCAGGAGCCTGCAAAGAGGAGAGATGGACTTTGACCGGAACCGAGTTCTTTTCTGGTCTCAGCAGTGCACCCAAAACCTTTTCCAAATACATCATTCAAGCTCGCAGTACATGGCAGACTATCTAACGTGTGGCTGCATCATGGCTAGGTCCGGTTGGTGATGTTGGTTCTGACAAGAGTTGCCGCCCTCCGGGAGCGTCCAATGCGGCCTGTCCATTACGGAGCACCTCCGTTGTCGGCAAGGCACCCTTGTGATACCAGCAGCAATCTACCCATGCTGGTCTGAATGCGAAGGGTGCACATCCTGATCTAAGCTTGGCTCCACCACAAAAAGAGGGAGACCAAGGCCGGTCTAACAAACTCCGCCCGTCATAGATCAGCTTTGGTACACACACAAGTTGGCCAAGTGACAATAGCTCACAACCCTCGTGCAGATCATTTGTGCTGTCCAGAAGCTCTGCCCCTCCATAAACAGAATCTGTTAGCTGTAAATCTATGAAGACCGGTGTTTCTTCGGAGGCAAGGACTTACAAGCAGAGCATTGACCTTCTGGAGAACCGTTTCTGTTTCCATTGAGTGACGTGCAACAGGTGTAAATGCTGTCTGACTGGCTAGACTGCTCAGCAATGATTGAAGAGCCTCCTTGAGATGTCGCAGCAGCGCAACCAGGCTAGCTTTCTCCGGCGTGGTCCAGCGCGAGCGCATGTAGTTGTTCAGGCGGGCAACCTCCTGATACCACTGGTCAAGAGGCCGGAGGTCTTGTGGCTGTGCAGCTCTCAGAAGGGGAGTCAGTTTGCGTATGTCGGCAATGATGACGTCCGCTGGGTCAGTCAAATGGAGGGTGATCCCAATCTGACTGTCCACACATGCAGCATCAGCCTGTGCAAAAAGGTGTTGTCGCTGCTTGAGAGTTTCTTTGTCGTCATTCCGTATCTCTTCTGCAGCCGCCATGGCTGCCGCCTGACCATCTGCTGGCCAGGAAATCTTCTAACATATGGGGACAAGATTCGAGAAGATCAGGTTGGGAGCCTTTTTGAGTCTGGCAAGCACGCACATAGAGCTTGTCAAGTACCCTCACGTCAATTTGCACCTGTGTTAATGTGAGTCAATGGAGCTGCATGCTGGAAGAGTAGCCGAGAGCGGCTGCGCAGAGAGGGGTACGCACCACCGCATCGAGGAGATCAGTCTGTAATATTTCTCCTTGATGGAAGGCTTGGCTGAGGGTCTCGTACTTGTTACGCAATCACTCGGCAATATTGCATTTGGTGTGGAAGGCAGGTTCGTTTTTTTGAACGGCAAACCAGGGCTTCAGCATCTCCTCCGTTGCCTTTTTCCATTGGTCAGCGCGGCGACCAGCGGCGTCCAGACGGTGTCTACCTCTTTTCCGATTTGACCAAGCAATCTCGTCCATACCGGAAGCCAGCTGTGCTAGCGCTCCGACGGGTGTTTTCACGTCTGCGCTTCGATTTGAGTCTTTCTTGCTTGCCGGTGGGTAGGCCTCCTCGTCTGACACACGCGGCATTGCACTTCTAGCGAGTACAGAGAGTGTGTGGGCAAAGATCCAGCGCGGTCACTGTGCAGTGTGAGAAGAGGAACAGGGAGAAGGTCAGTTCAATTCAACCTCTGGGAGAGGAGAAGAAAAGAAGAGGTTCCGGCTGAAACGCGAGTCCGCGGACACGCCGGAGCGGAAAAATTCTCCAAGCCGTACAAACTCACGCGCGTCTTGAAAGAGGTGGACCAGATGCCTGCAAGCAGGGGAGCCGGCAGACTTCGGCCGGGGCAGCTTGAGTGCTCTTATACGTAGGGATGTCGGACTCATCACCGGCAAACGGAACGGGAACGGGCCCCACCTCGTCCCGATATCGGGAAATACCGGAGCCCCGTTGAAAATCCGTTACCGTTACTCGCAGAGGTGATTTTGGAGTCTCAAAACGGGAAACCGGGCTCATAACGGGGTGAAGAATGACTGTATTGTACTTTCAAGCCGCTGCAGAGGTTGTGGCAGCCCAAAAAGAGAGAGAGCTGATCGCATCTGCGCGCGTGTGGCCGAATTTCGCACGCGAGAAGCGCTTCATCGATGCCTCGCGCGACGTGGTATCTTCTCCTTCCTCACGATCCCCTGGCTTGCTCGCGATGACGAGACCGCTGCATTGCTCAGATGGCCACTCTAAGCTCGCCTATTGTGCTGAAGCCTACGCCCTGTCTCAGCTCGTCTGCGCGTTTGACTCCGCCCGCTCGCACCTCCGCCCACCACCTCCACGTCGACTTTGACACCGCTTCCCCTCGCCGCCATCGCTCAAGCCAGCCCCGGCTACTCAAGCACCAATGTCACTCGCTTCGTTCGACAAGACAAGAGCACCAGCCCCGATCCACTCCTCAGCTCGCAGCCTCCGCCTCGACTCGCCCGTCCGCAACCGCCTCGACCTCGCTCTTGCCGCCCCTTTTGTATGCGCTCGGCAGACTATCGATCTCTTCTCAGGTGAGTTTGCGTCTGCTGTATCTTCTTCGGGAGAAGCGGAGGACGTGAGGGCTTGTGCACGGGTTAGCCCGGACAAGGCGAGAGAGACGCTGATTCTTCCCCTTGCTCGCCCCCTCGCCACTCCTCTGTCACCCTTGAACAGAGGGAAGACTGTGACAATTTGGATGCTTTGCTGCTGCCAGTTCCAGGGCAGAGAGGGATGCAGCTGGCAAGGAGGAGCTTGCTGAACTTCGGACAAGCGCGTCTCCTCGGCTCTGAGTAGGATGACAGGTCTCTATGCAACGAGAACATGTTGCTTTCCTTTCCTCTACAGAGCATGCATGAGCTGAGCTTGCTTGGACAGCCCGAATGGTCTGTAACGGGACCGTAACGGGGCGCCAACGGATCTTACCGGGGAAACGGGCAAACCCCGTTGCCGTTACGTCAAAATGAGGGTTTTGCCCGGTGAAAACCCCCATAACGGGGCCCCCGGTGATGAGTCCGACATCCCTACTTATACGTGAGGAGAGGACAAGAGTTTATGTAGCTGGTTCAGATACCGCTTCCAGGCTGGCAGGATTTGATAAGCTAATGTTTGGCTACGGAAGTGTACAATCTGTCCGACTGGTGAGAGAGTTGTGCCTCCGCAGATTGGAAGGACGTGGTTGAGACATCCAACACCGGCCACATTTGATGAAGCAGGACTCTACTTTGCAGCTGATCCCGACCGTCAGCCATAGCATGAGGTCTGGGATGAGTGAGAGAGTCTACACGCATATTCCCAACCATCAGCCATAGCGTGAGGTCAGAAACAGGGATCCGCGTGAAAGCGGCGCGAGTCGAGCTCGTCTCCTCCTCGCCACCTCCTCTCCATCTCTGCTCATTGTCTCCTCGTGAGGGCTGATCAGAAAACTTGCCAATTTGTAGATTTAGTTAATGAACCTTGCCAGTGTAAAGAAGATTCAATTAAAAAAAACCAAGGCTTGGGCCTTACACAGATGTTGCCGCTCACTCTTGGTGAATGAGGTGATTCTGTGGCGAAGCCCTTCCCATAGGTAACCCACGGCGGCGATACCAGTGCATGTCCAGCCAGACAGGCTCTCCCAAAGTTTCCTTCTCCTCATTGATGTTTGTCTCTACGGCGAAAAGTGGGAGCCTGAGTCCTATCTGAGCAGGTCCTCCCGGGTATATCAGTTGCAGCTTGACGGAGACTGGCCAAACATTTGCAGCAGCTCACCACCCGGAGGCAGATGGCTTTGGCGTGCCAGTCTGTCTGTCTCTCATTCATGTGTGGATGTCAGCCCATTCAAGATCAAAAACCTTCGCAAACTTTGAACCACTCACGAAAAGTGCAATAACCCGGTTACGATCATGGTCTGTCAGTCGGCGGTGCACTGGCTCATATTCAGAGTCACTGATCACATTGCTCAGCAGTTCACTCAAACACTGCTTGAAGCGCTGGAGCAGCGCGACAAGGCTGGCCTTCTCAGGCACGGTCCAGTGCTGGTCCATGTGTCGATTCAGGGCGGCCACCTTGACAAACCACTTGTTGGCGAGCCTAAGTACTTCAGGATCTCCATCAATGTGGAAATCGAGCCCATGAATCTCCGAGATGTGAGTGTGCCATCCGACGTTCACATCGAGCTCGCTGTCAGTGTCCGACATCGCTGCGTAAAACGCTCGCCCAAGTTCCAGCTCTCGCTTGTCTTGTCGTGGTCCTGTTTATCCTCAGCGCAGATCTTTTTGATCTGTTCTGCATCTTCTCTCTCTTGAAGTTGTTCTGCGCTCTCTTCCTCCACCGGTGGCCACTCGACATTCTGCCCGAAAAGGATCGTGAGCATCACGCGCGGTAGGAGCTTGCAGTCGTGAGTCGCTCAAAAGCACCCACATGGAGGCGATCAAGTTCCGAGATGTTGCTCTCAAGCTGTGAGGGCAGTCAATAGGGAACAAGGACTTGGACCTGACGCGGTTGAGAATGGGCCACGTTCCACCGCATCCAGGACATCAATCTGTAGAATTTCTCCTGCTCCAATTGCTTTGGAGAGCGTCTTGTGTTTGGTCTGCAGCCACGCTGAGAGCTTTGCCTTCTGGAGCTCGTACCAATCTCCTGCTTTTACCGCGAACCAGCGCCTGAGCTTTACGTTGCAGGCTTTCATCCACCGGACTATGCGCCGGTGAGCGGGGTCGAGAAATTTGTAAGCTCTACAATTTTGCCACGCCTCGGGATTCTCACCGGATGCGAGTTGTGCGAGATCCCAGACGCGGTCGCGCAGACCGATTGGCAAGCGAACTCGGTTGGCGTTCGGCGCCGCCTCCTCGGTTTGCACATGCGGCATTGCCACCGGCAAGAGTTGAAGGTGTGAAGGGATGTTGGCCTTGAAGTTCCTGGATTTTCGTGGCAGAAGAACAAGAACAAAGACCCGGTTGCGCTGCAGCCAAGGTCAGATAACGGCCCACCGCGGACAAGCCGGAAATCGACAGAAACTCCGACAGCATGCCGAGCAAGCCGCGCAAGCGCTGTAGGCGACCAGAGCGTGCTTCAAAGAAGCTTTAGAGAAGGCTCGGTCGGACCTGTTCGCCCCACTCGTCGAGACAAGCGCGGCCGGACTGGGCTGATGACGAGATGGGCAGGGGAGGGTCGGGGAGGCTGGAATGAGGAGCGGCGACCGGGGCGGTTGCGGTCCCAGCACAAGCTCTTGATAGTACTAGAAGCAGCAGCAACTCCGTGCAGGCCCCAGCCAAGGTGTGAGAGATCGATTCAGCGCCCGCGCCGCAGCAAAGCAAGGGAGAAGCGGAGATGACGAGCGGGTTGCCTGTCGAGCCGGGTAAACGGGATAGTTGCGGCTGTATAGTTGCTCGAGCGTTTATAGACATACTCAGCCTGCACAAGAGAGGGTAGTGATGGCCCGAGGTTACGAGATGGCTGAGACAGAGAGCTGGGTAGCAGGATTGCGAAGCGATTGGCACTGCGTGGCATGATCGCTTACGACGTACATTCTTCTGTAGATTGAGCTTCCTTCACTCTCCCAGACAGATCACAGCTCAAGGTCATGACTCCGACCTGATTCAGAGTTTTGCAAATTGCTGCCATTCGGGACTTTCGGAATGAAATACAACTCCTTATCCTCGACAAAGCAGGGAATAGAAGGAGTTTCTCCAGGCTTGCAGCACTACTTGTATGACTGCACTGCAGCGAGGTCAGGCAGGGCGGAATGGAGATGCGGGTCTTAGCACCTGGCGCCACACTGTGAACTCTTCCGGCAGGGAGGTCATCCTGTCTCGTTCTTTAGCCTCCGCTGGCAATGCAAGGCGACGGTACCAGTGGGAGTCCGTCCAGGCCTCAAACGGGGGTTCGCTATGCGAAGGATCTTTGTCGTCCGAGTCCAATAACGGGTCCGTCTTGAAAAAGGGGAGCCCGAGTCCAAGCTGGGTACGGTCCTCCCGGGCTTGTCAGCTATATTTCTGTGTAGAGATGTAGAATTTTCGGTAGCTTACTACCCGCATGCAGATTGCTTGAGTGTTCCACTTTTTCTGCACCACGTTATGGCAGTTGTCAGTCAGGCTAGAAGAGCTCCGCCGGAGCCAGTTTCGCGCCACTCACGAAAAGTGCCACGATTTGCTCGTGGTTTGCATCAGACATTTGGCGTGACACTGGTGTGAACACACTTTGACCGGCCGGATTGCCTAGAAGGTGTTGAAGAACTTGTTTGAAGCGCTTCAGCAGCGCCACAAGGCTGGCCCTCTCAACCGGGGTCCAGTGCGCCTGCATGCAGCGATTCAGGCGGTCCACCTCGGATCCCCACCTGGTGGCATGGCTGAAGGTTTCACGATCTGCATGGAGAGCAAGTTTGCATATATGGATGATAAGCCCGCCCGGGGTATCATCATGCACATCGCGCTCTTCTTCACATCTCCTTTTGAAAGCCTCAAGCGTGTCCTGAGCCTCCTTGTACTCGTAGACATCAAAGGCAGTATACGCTGCGTGGAGCCTGCTCTGTCGTTCCCTGCGCTTCTGTTGTCTTCCTCGCACGTGGTCCGAATTCTATCGGCCTCACTCGCGGTCTTTTCATCCGGAGGCAAGTTAATTTTCTGTCATGGACATGTGGGTCAGGCTGTAGAGACTTGTCAGAGCATCAAAAACACTCACATAAAGCTGTCCGAGTTTCCGGAGGTCAATCTCGAGCTGCAATAGTTTGATCAGTAGAACAGCCTGACACGGTGCGAAGGGGCTGCGTACCACTGCGTCGAGGACATCAATCGGCAAAATTTCTCCCTCTTTGAGAGCTTGGGTGAGTGTCTTGTGTTTGGTGCGGAGCCACTCGGAGACGCTCTCCTTGGCCTCGCGGAAGACGAAGTCGCGGCCGGCCCGTCGCACAGACCACCGCCCAACCATCAACTCCACAGCTGTTCGCCAGTCGGCTACGCGACGAGCAGAAGCATCCAGGTACTGGTAATCCGGCCACTTTTCCCACGGGCCACTGAAGCCGGAAGCCAGTTGTGCGAGATTTTTGAGGGGTGTGTTCAGATCAAAGCTTTTTCTCATGCCGTGGACTCCCGACCCGGAAGCTTCCCGGGTTGATACGTGCGGCATTGGGCGGATGGCCGGGGATGAGGGGATCTCGACTTGTGAGGGTACTGAGTAAGGCAGGGCGAGATTGAGGAGAAGCTAAAGCGAAGCCAGGGGGGGAAGGAAGGGGGGCTGGCTCAACTTCGTGATGGTCGAATCCGCGGACAAGCCGAGAGTCCCAAGGCATGCACATGCACGGCAGCGTACCAGTTGTGAGAGCTTCGAAAGCGACAAAGACCACTCCACAAAGCTCGGTTGCACCTGCTCGGCTGAGGTGAAAGCGCAGCGGGACAAGAACCGGCCGAGCTGTGAGTGCGGTCGCAAAGGAGAGGTGAGGCCATTGCAGCTGGTGTGCGCATCGCCGGTGCTATCGGTACAGGAGAGAGCTCAGGTGTCCGTGTAAGCAGGGTTTGGTCTCGGGAGCCGGACGCGAAGTAGTTGAAGCCATCGCCAGCAGTTGGCGCTTCGGAGCAGTCGCGGAAGTCGCTCGAGTCGTGCGATCAGAAGCGGTCGAGTCGAAGCTCCTCTGCTGCAGATTCTACACGTTAGATGAGCAAGAGTGTTGACGGCCCGAGGTTACGAGATGGCTGGATGAGGGAGAGCTGGAGCCAGCCGTCTTCCTCTCGCTTCCTCATCTCACCCAAGAGTCTATCGGACAAAGGAGAGCCCAGAGACATTCAAGTCTGAAGCTGAGCGCACCGTCTGCCCCTACGCCCGCCGAGCTGCGCCTCTGCCCAGCCAGCGATCCGCCCGACCGCCGTCATGTCGGCCCCACCGCCGACGTCGACCGCGCAACCGCTCGCAGCAGCCGTGCCAGTACAGGGGACAACGCCCGCCGTATCGGAACTGCAGGAAAAGGTGGAACTCGCCACCGCAGAAGCAAAGGCGAGTCTGCAACGCCGTCCCTCCCGTTCATCCGAAATTTCCGTTGATGAAGACGGTGATGATGCTGCGGGAATCGAGAACTCGACCCACTGGAGCTCGAACGGCGGGCTGTGACACTCATCACCGCTACAAAGGCTTGAGCACCGACAGGGGGATCTGCGCAGGTAGCTGACCTGGCTGGTTCCTCTTTCGAACAGGGTGCCGAGGTCCATTCGTTCGACCCGGACGCAACTCCCGCAGAAAAGGGCGCCCAAGCCCTGAAGACTGCGCAAACGAAACTCGCACCGATCGACTTGTCGAACGCGCCCTCGTTGCGCGGCCAGGAGCTCAAATCGTTCAAGCAGGACGGCGGCAGGGCCGTCGCCTCTGATATCGGGACGAAACCGGCTCAAGTCGCGCTCACGACCGGGACCAAAGACGCCGAGACGGCGACTCTACAGGAAAAGGAGAAGGAAGACAGCAAGGCCGTCGGCGTCGGAGGAGCGGGCGCTGCCTCGGGAGAAGAGGCGCTCACCCCGGAGGAGAGGGCGAAACAGATCGCCAAGGATGAAGGGCGGCTGAACGACGATGGGACAGAGAACCCGCCGGGCGCGATGCCGAACAAAGACGCAGACAAGCTCCAGCCTCGCGAAAGTGAGTCGAGCCGCGTCCGAGTTCTCCTGCACGACAGCCACGTCTGACGCCGCGGAAATTCACAGTCCCTTCCTGGTTCGCGATCGGCTGGACCTCTCGAGACCGCACCCTGTTCCTCTCCCCGACCGAAGCCGAAGAGCACTCGATCCTCGCCGACTTCCTGAACGACATGTACTACGGCCAGTGGTACCACAACGCGGGCATCATCGTCTTTGCCGTCGTCGCGTCCCACTTTGTCACCTTGTTCGGCGGCGGGTTCGGCTGGCTGATCATCGTCATGGCGGTCTGTGCGACGTACTACGAGTTGTCGATCAAGAGGGTCAGGAGGAACGCGAGGGACGATCTCGCGCGCGAAGTCGCGAAAAAGGGGCTCAGGACGGACGTCGAATCGGCAGCGTGGATCAACTCGTTCAGTACGTTTGCGGCATGCCAGATTGGCTCATATTCGCAGCTCGGACAAAGAGCCTGGACAAGCCAACTGACTTCTTTGATGCCGGCTTGCAGTGCAGCGATTCTGGCTCATCTACGAACCGGTCCTCTCGGCCACGATCGTGAGCGAATGCTGTCCCCCCTACGCGAGGGTCAATCTGTACTGACTGTTCCTTTTGTCGGACCGCAGGTCGCCTCCGTCGATCAGGTGCTGCAAGTGTCGACTCCGGCATTCCTCGACTCGGTGCGCACGCTGCGTTTCCTCCGACCCGAGAAATCCCTGAAGCTGATGCCGCTGTCTTGAGTAGCTGCGCCTCACCACCTTTACGCTGGGAACCAAGCCACCTAACATTGACCACGTCAAGACCTTCCCCGACACCGAAGATGGTACGGTGTCTGGTACGAAGACCTGCGCAAAAGGCTCTCGCTGATCACAAGCCCGCGCAGACGTCGTCCTCATGGAGTGGAAAGTCTCCTTCACGCCAAACGACCTGCTCGACATGACGCACCGTCAAGCTGCGCACAAAGTCAACCCCAAGGTTGTGCTCGAGGTCCGGCTCGGAAAGGGATTCGCGAGCGTCGGCAAGGACATTATCGTCGAGGACATCTCGTTCAGCGGCACCATGCGCATCAAGCTCAAGCTGATCAACAACTTCCCTCACGGTGAGTATCGCGCGGGCAAGAAGGCAGTGATCAGTCCTGACGCGGGCTCGACTCGTTGCAGTCCAAACGGTCGACCTCTCGTTCATGCAACCGCCGGCGTTCGATTTCGTGCTCAAGCCCGTCGGCTTCGACGTTTCGCTCATCCCCGGCCTGCAGCCGTTCATCCAGAACCAAGTGCACGCCTCGCTCGGCCCGATGATGTACGACCCGAACACGTTCACACTCGACCTCGCGCAGTTGCTCTCGGGCGCTCCGGCCGATACGGCAGTCGGAGTTTTGGCCGTCACGGTTCACAATGGGCGCGGGCTGAAAGGTACGAAGCTTGGCGGAGGGAGTCCCGACCCCTACATCTCGTTCAACATCAGTGGCCGCGCCGAACTCGCTCGGACCTCGATCAAGTACAGCACGTGCGTTCTGCTCTGCCTCCCTCTCCAGCGATCGGTTCGAGTGCGTGCTAATAGACGTTTGACCGCAGCTCATCGCCGCGGTGGGAAGAGACCAAGTACATCCTGCTCAACTCGCTCACCGAAACGCTCAACATGTCGATCATGGACTACAACGAGCGCCGGAACGACTCGCACATGGGCACGACAACGTTCGACCTCAAGACGCTCGCGGACGACGGCGAGCAAACGCACATCCTCGGCGAGGTGATCTACAACGGCCAACCGCGCGGTCGCATCAACTACGACGTCAACTACTACCCCGTCCTCAAGGCGAACAAGCTCCCAGACGGCACGGTTGAGCCCCTGCCCGAGACCAAGGCCGGAGTCGTTCGCGTGGTCGTCCACCAGGCAAAGGAGCTCGACCCTCGCGGCATGCAGATCAACCCGTTCTTCAAGCTGCAGCTGAACGGGAAGACCGTGCACCGGTCTCAGACGCTCAAGCGCTCGCCGAACCCGATCTGGGAACGACCGCACGAGATGCTCGTGACGGCGAAATCGTCGGCCGTGATTGGACTCAAGGTCCTCGACGACAACACGCTCCGGCCGGACGAGCCGCTCGGGTCGCTCAGCGTCAAGCTGGAAGACATCCTCGCCGCGAACGAGAAGGGCAACGACTGGTTCCCTCTCTCGCACGCCCGGTCCGGGAAAGTCCGGATCACGGCAGAGTGGAAGCCCGTCCTCATGGCCGGCGCGATCAACGGCGCCGACGCGTACACTCCGCCGATCGGAATCATCCGCCTGTACCTCAAGCGGTCGCGCGACCTCAAGAACGTCGAGGCGATTACCGGTGGCAAGTCGGACCCGTACGTGCGCGTGTTGCACCGCGGGTTGGTCGTCGCCCGCTCGATCGTGCACGACAACGACCTCGACCCGGATTACGACGAGATTGTGAGTGGCTCTGTCCTTTAATGCGATGAGCATCAGCCTCGCTCACGAGCAACTGTGGGAATGCAACCAGGTCTACCTGCAAGTCCACTCGCCGAAAGACCTGTTCGTCCTCGAAGTCATGGACTACCAGCACAACAGCAAGGATCGCTCGCTCGGCATCGCCGACTTCCTCGTCACGAATCTCATCGCCGAAGGTCCGGACAAGACTACCAAACCGTGGGTTGGCACGGGCAAGGTCACCAAGACGGAACGGCTCAAGTCCGACGGCCGCAAGACGGTCAAGGGCGACCTCGAATACGAAGCCGAGTTCTTCCCTTGCGTCCACCTCAGCGACGTGTCTTTCGCGCCTGCCGATCAGGTTCAGACGGCGACGCAGACCATCGCCGAAGATTCGGAAGAGTCGACGCCAGCGAATCAGTCGGTCGAGAACTTGGCCGGCGCCAGCGCAGGAAACACGACGCCGACGACGTCTTCCTTCGTCAGCTTGCCGAACTCGCCCAAGTCGAGCGCCGATTCGGCTTCGATTACCACCGGAACGGAGGGGACGAACGGTACGACCACAGCGAAGGACGGCGATAAGGGTGTCACGCTTTCACGGGAGCAGCTGCTCAAGACGCAGACCGGCGTGCTCGCCTTCCAAGTCATCAGCGGACAGCTCGCCAAGAAGGGCGCGCGCTTGGAAGTCCTCTTCGACGACGGGGGAGTCCTTTGAGCGCCAACAATCGCATTCCGTCGCTAACGAAAAACATGTTGCAGGTACTGGCCCGCCTTCTCGACCGAGCACTCGCGCTCGAAGCACAACACCTGGGACGAGATCGGCGAGGCTCTCATCCGCGAGCTCGACTTTTCCTCCGTCACCCTGCAGCTCAACACGGCCGAGAAGGACACGCGCGAAGACGTTATCGCCAGAATCCAAGTCGACATGAACGAGTTCCTCGAGAACACGCTCGACAAGCCCTTCACGTTCTCGCTCCTGCCTACTGACGGCAACGGCGCGCGTTCGACCGTGACCATCATGAGCAAATACATCCCGGTCGAGATGCAGCTCCTAAAGCGCGAATCGATCACCAACACCGGCACGATCCGCGTCGACTTGCTCGACGGCAAGGGTCTCCCTTCGGCGGACCGCAACGGCAAGTCGGACCCGTACTGCGTCTTTGAGCTGAACGGCGAGCGGGTCTACAAGAGCGAGATCTGCAAAAAGACGCTCGCGCCGGTCTGGAACGAGAAGTTCGAGATGCATGTTCCGTCGCGCGAAAAGGCCGAGTTCGTCGTCGAAGTCTACGACTGGGACCGCGTTGGTGAGTTTCTCTCCCCTTTTACACTTCCAGGCCCGAAGTTGACGGCACGTTGTCGCTGCGCAGGCACTCCGGACAAACTCGGCCGCGCGCTCATCAATGTCGACGAAGGCATCGAGCCGTTCCAGGCGGTCGAACGGGTTGTCCCGCTGCAAGACTTCCGCGACGCGTCGAAGCCGGCGGGCGAGATCCGGATCCGGATGGTCTTTACTCCGCAGTACTTGCACCGCTCGCGGAAAGCGACTTCGACTTTTTCGGCGGCAGGGCGGATTGGTTCGACGCTCGGCGGCGGAGTCGTCAACGTCGGCGGGGGCGTCTTGCAAGCGGGCGAGTTTGTCGGAAAGGCGGGTGTTGGCGCCGTCGGCACCGTGGGGAAGGCAGGGTTCGGCGCCGTCGAGAGTGTCGGAAAAGTCGGAGTCGGTGCTGTCGGAACGGTCGGCAAAGCGGGCATCCATGGCGTCGGATCGGTCGGCAAGGGCGTGTTCGGTGTCGGCCGCCTGCTCACTAGCCGCCGCGACTCGTCGGCGCCCTCGGAATCGATCGATTTCGCGACGTCCGACGGCGGCGCGGCGACTCCAACTGCGGCACCGAACGGAGCGTTTGCCTACCCCGAAGGAGAAGGCGGCTATGAAGTCCTTGCAAATGGTGCAAGCGCAGGGGCAGGTATGGGCGCGCCGGCAGGGGAGATGGCCGGTCCCCACGGCGCCGGTGCTTTGACCGTCACCCTCGGGGACCTGACGGACGGCGGCGAACCGGGCGAGAAGAGGGCGATCGCGGTCAAGTTCAACGGCGGCAAGACGTTACTCGAGACGCATTCGCACAAGGGAAGCGGCGACGGCGACCGCAACAACGTCATCTCGTTCGCGGGCGAGTCGGTCACGATCAAGACTCCGCTCGAACCCGTCGGTGGCAGCGCTGGCGCCCCAGCCGATTTGCAGCTCAGTGTGGTGCACAAGAAGGCAATCGGGAGTGACAAGGTCCTCGCGAGCGCGACGGTCCCCGTCTGGCAGCACATCTCGCCGACGTCCCCGACGGCGACGCTGCCGGTCGCGCTTGGTGGCGCTCATCCCGGCCAGCTGACCGTCTCGCTCTCGGTCAGTCTCTCGCAAGTTTGTCTTTTCGTCTCTTCCTTCGCCGTGCTGATCCGAGTACGATTTCGATCTCCAGTGGACGCCGACGTTTGACTTTTTGTCGCATTCGCCTTCGCACTCGACCCTGGACCCGGACCAGCATTCGATCGCGGGTGGGTCCATGACGGGTGGCTCGCCCTCGATGAAGCGGTCCCGCTTCTCGACGAGTCGGTTTGGACGCCACCACAAGGAAGCGTCGCCTGCGCCCGGCGCGGCGTGAACCCTCTCCCTCTTCACTCTAGATGCCCCGTTTCCCTTTCTTCCCTCTGTGTATACCCATTGCTTTTCTCCTGCTACGGAAGATGTCTCCTTTTAGCCCATTCCCCCAGCAGAGTTGGTCCATCGTGTCATCCGCAGCTGCGGGCTCTGGCGCGGAACGAGGCGCGGCTTTCGAAGTTGCGCGTGACAGCGCTTGTTGTTCTCGACACTACACTCGACACGCCTCGGGAGCAGCTTGGACGCACAGCAGAGCGACGCTAGATCAGCTACAAGGACGACCATACTGCTCGGCACCTCTGCCGTCTCGGAAACTCGCACTCGACTCGGCGGGTGCGCACGCCGACGGACCCGCTTTCTCTCCACCCTCGCACGCTATTCCGTGGAGCGCGACGACAACGGAGGAAGAGGAACGTACAGATGGTGCTGCTCGGGTACGCGACCGCAGCAGCCTCGACGGCGGGGTCGTATGCGTTTGCAGCAGGTGCGTCTTCTCGAGAGAGATAAACGGTTGTCACTCTACCCCGGAGGTGATGCACAAGGCAGCCCGTCCACAGTGAGCTGACTGTGCACAGAACGCTCTCCACAGCCTCGTCCTATGTCTTTCGATCGGACGCCTCGACCTCGAACGGCGCAGGTTCGACCGCCGAACGAGACCAACACCACCGCGACCGAGCCGACTCTTCCCGCTCGACCTTTTTCGACTCGAGCTCGACCGCTGCCTCCCCAAGCTCGCCATCGTCAAACGCAAACAAGCGCCTCTCGGTCCGATTGACAGAGCCGCCGCATGTTCGTCTGCCGTCCGCTGCATCGGCTGCTCCCTCCTTTGCCGGACTCCCTCGCGGGGACGCAGAAGACCTCGTCGACGAGATCAACGTCGAAGAAAACTTGTACAAGATCCTCGGCGTCAAGAGGCGCGCAAAAACGGACGAGGTCAGGAGGGCGTTCCTCGCTCGGAGTCGAATCATTCACCCAGAGTGCGTGTTTCCAAAGTTCCGATTTGCCTTCTTCAAGCACCTGCATACGAACACAGGGACTGTAGATTATTAACTGCTGGCTCGTCGCACAGTAAACTACCGTTCTACGGCCCCTCGACGACAGCCTTCCAGCGCCTCTCGTTCGCCTACGAGACCTTGTCGAAACCGAGCTCACGGCGCCTGTACGACCTGCGTGGACCTCGAGAATTTGATCCAGGTGAGCAACCTTGCATCCTCCATCGCACATGTGTTGGCCATTTTCCTTTTCCTGCCGAGGAGGGTTCAACTGATCATATTGGACCACTGGCTGTCCACAGCGAAACCAAAGCATGGTCCGCCTGGCGCCGCGGACGAGACGCTGAATGGGGTACTCCGGAACGTCATCAGCGAGGTGAGTCCTGTTCGGTCGAGGCTTTCACATGAACCGTTGTTGATGAGCGGATTCTTCCAGTTTTTGAGCGACGACTTTGAGATGATCCGTGTTTTTGTCAGTGAGTCTCGGAAGCGCTCTCGCTTTCTTAGACCCACGAGCTGCGCAACAAGATAATCAACTGACGACGCGGGAATCGTCACGCACCTGTAGCCGCTTTGAATGAAGGCAACCCGGGGCTCAACGTCGGCGACGACACGGTCGAGAGCATCGAAGGTGTCTTTCGCAGACTTCGAGAAGCTCTTCTCGGTGCGCACTACCATTACCTCTCCATGACACGAGAACTCCCAACTAATGACCGAGCGCGCTCTCAGCCGGCCAACGGTACCTCCGTCTCATCAAGTTCGAGCTCATCCGGCTGTACGAGATCCAACACTCGCTCCGGTCCCTCTCGTACTTTGATGTCTACGGTCGTTTGCGCCTCACGCTCGCGCTGACGAGGGTCACGCTCGAGATCCCGATGGTGCTCGACCGGGCGATGAGGGACGAGTTGCCCGCGCCGGTCAACAACAACACTTCCGCCGCCGCCGCCAACGGTCGGTCAGATACGACGACTCCGGAAGGATCTCGACAGCGCGGCGGCAGCTCCGGAAACTCGACCGCACCTCCAACGACGTCGGGCAGCCCAGGCCAACTCGAGAGGCGAGGTTTGCTCGGGGTCAAGACACGAGGGATGCTCGTCTTGACATGCAAGATGCTCGAACGAGCAGAACGGTGGGCCGGTCCGGGCTCTTCCGCTGCTGGTGCTGCCGGCGCGACTGCGACAGCGCCTCCGCTGCAAACGGCAGCGGCAGCGCAGTGATTCGGACCCCTTTCCCCCGAATTCATTTAGTCTCTTTTGTTTGTACATTGCCCCGCCTTCTCCCAACGCTCTTCTGTACGTGCTCCTTCATGTCGTTGCCATTCGATTCCTTGTTCCAGGCTCTTGGCTCTTCGCTCTCAAGAAATTAAGTTACCAAGAGACAGCGCCCTACACCAGAAATGCAAGCGAGAGCGCTACTCCAGGCCGTGCTCTCTTTTCGCCATTCCATCCGTTCTTCTGTCCTTGGTGCGCGTGTACTGAGCGGCGAGCGAGCGCACTCGTGCACTCGCCTCGCTCGTTCGCTGCGGAAGGGCGTCACCTCGTCACGCATCGACGCTCGGAGAATTTCATTGCTTTCAGCGGCAACGCAAACCCGATGACAGCTACTCCTCACAAGAGAGCGTCCTCGTAGCGACTATGCCTAACGCCCAAAGAGGTCACTAGTTGACCTGTCCGATAATCCACCATTCGCCTCGTTTTCCGCTGTGCTTGCCAGAAGAGTATCCCGGAGCTGCGTCTGCTTGTGACCACGGACTTGAACACAGTACTGCGGTGAGGTATGTGGGGCTAAACACTCGAAACGCTGCGCGAGGCCGAGTTACGGCTCGGTCGGTCGGCACTCGCGCTCGGACCCCGGCAGACCAGCTGGTCCGCGGACAAGCCGAGGGGCTTGGGACGGCCTGATGGCGCAACGATTGCCGGGCCGGATGAGTCTGTCTGGTTCTATACGCTACCTTTCAGCAACGCGTCAAAAGGTTATGTGCGCCATGTTACGCTTCCCGGCAAGCGATCCAGGTTCTCAGGCCGGGAGCAGCACGCTCCCGCCTCAGAGCGTACCGAACGCGACAGATCCTTTCCTAAAATACTGCAAAAAGGACCAAAAGTTGAGGCGCCTCACACAAAAGCTGAATAAAGTGCCTTACTTGGCGAGTAAATGGCAGCAGGTGATGTCATACGCCTGGGCCATCTTCCGTCACGTCTCAAAATTCGAGACTTTATGGAACCTCGCATGCGAATGGGGCGCTGCGTTTGACCGGGCATTCACACCGCCTTATGTTGACATTGTACTGCCAGCATGTTGCTACGCGTTGGGAGACGCATTCGGTCGCCTTCTCCACCACCTCCAACTAGTATTGATCGAAGTCGAAAGTACCGGAAATGCCCAGACAATGGTGCAGCACCTGGTACGCCTGTGGAAGTTGTTGAACAAGGTAAAGCAAGCAAGGCTGAAAGGATCTCCCATTACACGCAGGCATTTCTTGAACCAGAGCACCTGCGCAAATCATTAGTGAATCAAAACAGCTTTCTGGCCGGCTGCTCTGATCTATCCGAGCTTACTTCCATGTGGTGCGTGCAGGAACTCCCAGTGTTCCTTTTGGACCCCACAAGTACAGAAAGGTGCCCGTCCGAATGGAAACGGGTGCTGAAGTTGTTCGGGTACCAAAGGTTCTGGAAGCTTGCGAAAGAGCACCCTGAGCATAAAAAAGTAAACGAGGCTATCAAACAATGGGGATGGCAAGCTAGTCATGCCCTGAGCCTCTTTGCAGAGCATGGTGACTATTCTGAGCTCAGTCACCGGGTGCTAAAATTCTACCTTGAACTTCGAAAGTCTGCAGCCGCCTTGACAGATATCCACTTGACGGGTGGGGACGGTACATGCGTTGTGAAACACAAGGAATGGAAGGCCGGGTATGATGTGATTGTAAGTGGTTGCGTCACAGACCATGTAGTCAGGCTCGGGATTGACCTGGTGCCTTTCATTTCTTGCAGCTGTCCTGGCCGGTCGAAGCCGTTCTGGAATACATTGTGAGTTCTGCCACCGCTGGGTCTAGGTCCATGATTATGAGCTGATGCATTTTCAACAGGTGGCTGGCTGGGGACAAAAGGACGATGGTATCGAGGCGATGTTCGAGAGGGTCAGACGCAATCCCCACGAGGTAGCTTTCCTATCCGCTACTGTACCAAAAATGCAGGCTTCTTGCACATCTTGTACAAGCTGACAGGGTCGGATCCCGCCTGCAGCCACTCAAGTACTACCTGGAAACAGCAGAGATCCCGCCTGGCGGCATAGACCCTTGTCACGGTCTTCCTGGCCAGCATCACCATCATTTTTGCCTATATCTGACTCCTCAGGACAGTCACCCTCCTGAGCCTGTAAAGGCTTGTCTGGACATGAACGAGCTTGGGCAGGTCAAGTTACGCCGCTTCCATGGACCGATCGGACGGCGCAGTGCGCGCCGCTATGGGATTGATCCGCGGGATGCCTGGAACTGAGGACTGGAGGATCCCCTTCAGAGTTTGTCTTGTATAGATGTCATGGAATTGGACTTGAGCAGTGTGAGGCAGAGCAGTCGCAGACGCGACAACAGGGATTCGTGAGCCTTTGTTCAGCCCGTTGAGCATATGCAGCTGCTGCGCCCTAGATATTGTTAGGCAAAACACCACAAACAGAGACTTCCTGGCCTGCCTAGTTAGCCCACCGAGTCCCAATGCCCGCCGCTTCTCCTCGTGACCGGCACAGTGCGCCACTCGTGAAATGGCTCGCGGTGCAGACAACCGTAGGCAAGCTGCAGCTTGCAGCCGCCCAAGATTGCAGACAGCCAGACTTTGCAGGTCAAGAGGTTCCGGGGATCAGTCTTGCCGAGTCATTGTGCAGGGACACCACTCTCAAGCTCGACGCGAGAGAGGGATTTCTGCGAAGGTCGGCTCGTAGCGAGTCGTAGAGGAGCCAGAGCCGATAAACAGTGACTCGTTATAGGATTTAGCAGAGACATGAGCGAGGGGGTGATGAGAGTTAAAGAAGAAGAGAGGAAGCGAGGGAGCTACAACAAGTTGACCGAGAGAATCCACCAACATCCACCGAAGGTCCGCCGAGTCTTGAGACGCGGCCGTGACTTTGAGTCCGGTACGGTATAGTGTAGGAGTCTGCAATCAAAGCAAGTGTTAGTTCTGTTCGAAAAAAAAAGGAGCGAGGATGAGACTTGAAGAGGAAGTTGAGTCCGAGCGAGGCGAAGCTGGCGAGCAAAGCGACACCGGCCCAGCACATTGCGCAGAGCCACGTCGCAAGGCAATATGCTCGCGACTGACCATCCGACGCCGCGCTTACTTCCAAAATGACCTATGACCCGTCAGAATTGGCCGAGGGCTAACCTTGATAGAAGAGGGGACGCTCAACGTTTCGCCGTCGTTCCTTTCGCTCTCGCTGTCCATGTTGAAACGCCGCTTTGACCAGGCTCGCAGAGTCCGGCTGCTCGTGTGATTCAGTTACACCTACATTGCTGTCGCGCTGGACGTCTGCAGCCTGGCGCTGAGCTCAGCTAGTGACGTCCTGACGCGCTTGAAGCTTGAAGCTTGAAGCTTGACGCGTGACGTCGCTGCTTTGGCTTCCTGGTCCGCGGACCTGCCGGATCCAAACGTACGCGGCCGTGGTCTGCTGGCTTTACTTCGTTCGTTACACGCGGGCTGCCCTGAGCACAATCTCAAACCAGTCTCGCGCTTGTCCAGCAGGAGCCCCAAGAACTCTGACAAGCGTCGCACAGCCCGCGTCCCCCTTCCCCCTCGCGACAGGCAGTCATGTCTGTAGAGGATCCCTTCGAAAGGCTCGGGCTATCTCTCTCTCCGACGCCGTGGCTTCTTAAGCCGGGAAGTTGGGAACGCGTCGTCTCTTACGCCTGGCTCATCTATCTGCACGCTTCAAAGTACGGCGGCGCTCAGGGGCCGGCACATGAATGGGCCTGCGCGTTTAAACGCGCGTTCACCCGGACCTATGTCAATGATGTGCTGCCTTTGTTCAAAAAGCAATACGAACTTGTCGACCAAGTTGTTGACCGCCTAAGCATTGCGCACCGCGGGATTGAAGGCATCATGGAGGGACACGGACACAATTCTGCGGCAGCAATTATTGAGGAACTAGTTAAGTCTCGGCAACCTGGTGTCATCTCTCCACTGTGACTGATTTAAGGTTGATACTGGCGCAGAAAGCGGTCCAACCAGATGCCCTTTCCAGCGAGCTGGTACGAGACACTGGACTCCGCTGAAAGAGTACTACCCTTCTCACTCACCCTGCGCTGGTGAGACAGGGACTCCCATCCTTCATGCTTGACCCGCCGGGCTGCGCGGCTGACGTGTGGTACCAAATTGGTGAACTCATTATCCGCGGGGCTGGCCACGAGAGAAATTTCTATCGCATTGCTATCGGAGGTGACGGTGACCTGAAACGCAACGGAGTCTTGACTACCAAGGGCAGGAGACGCAAAGCGAACAAGAAACTGACCGGTTGGTGTCATGAGACTCGAGGACATCTTGGACCATTCAAAAAGGAATACGCAGGTCTCAGTCACCGGCTACTCACGTTCTACAAAGAGCTCAAAAGAATGGCCCGGAACATTGCCAACTTTAGCCCCAGAATAAAGTGGAAGTATGGCTACATACTGATTGTACGTACAGACTTTGCTTCCTGAAGTCTGCCACGCAACTCTTCACTTATCCGGCTTTCTCCCGCTTTGAAGATGTCATGGCCAGTTGAAGAAGTGCTAAAATATGTGGTGCGCACCGTGAGCTGCCTGATTTGTGCAAAAGTAACGCAACAAGTACCTCTCTTCGACAGATTACCAATTTTGAGCACGGGGAGAGCGGTATACAACTATTCTTTGAGCACGTGGGAATCAATCAGGGCGAGGTGAGTGTTGGGTGTTATCTTGTACCAGGATGTGATGTCTCAGTGCTGACATATAGTGCCCTACATGCTTGTAGCTGACACAGGCGTTCGAGCATGCTCTCGAGGGCTCGCAAGCTTTGACCCGCTCTTGCTGGCTGCCATTCCCTCCTGACATCTCCTTCTTGCAAGAGAGGAGTACACAGCATGCAGCACAATCATGTGCCAAGGAGACCTCCGGTCCTGTGCAAGAGCTGGGGCAGATGGGACTGCGCCGCTTCCATGCACCGATCAGCCAGCGCAGTGCGCGCCGATACGGAATTGATCCGCGGTGCGCCTGCAACTGAGAACTGGAAAGATCCCCATCAAAGCTTTCTTGTGTTGATGTTGTGAAATTGGACATGAGCAGTGTGCGCGCCGCGCGTGTGAGAGAAGTCCACATGATGCCGTGAGGCTCGTGAGAACAATTCGTGAGAAACACAATACAAAAGCTTTGTAGTCTAGCCATTACCAAGGCCCGCAAATTTGCCACTGATGAATGATCAAGATGAGCCTCTTATCCAGCCTGTCAAGCGTAAGCAGCTGCTGTTGCCTAGACAGCCACAGGCTAAAACCTACAGATAGAGCACCCCTGGCCTGCAGGTGAGCCGACGTCCGCGTTCAGAAGTCTGGGACCTCGAGATTTTACAAACCTCAGCCTCTACTTATGCATTACTATTGCTGTGGGTATGCTGCGCAAGCCGTTTCACATATGGAGCGGTGCACCTTGCAAGCTCTCTAAAGAGTCCCGACACTTTCAAATTTTGCGCTCAGGACTATAGTAGCTGACTTGCGAGTGCCGTCCGCGGACATGCCGACGCGCCGGGTTCGCTTCCCGGTTCGCGGACTCCAGTTCTCGCCTTCCTTCTCTTCACGCCCCTTCAGAGCGAGGTGTCAAGAGACCACCCTCACCAGCACAACTTCCTGCAAAGGACTGCTGATCCTGACAAGACTTACCGCGCCTGCTCTCCATCTGCTTTTTTGCCACAATGGCAACAGATCCCCTCGTCCCTCAGTTGGGATTGCGCCAGTCACCAGTCCAAGAGGCGAACGGGCTACGAGTGATGTCGCATATTTGGGCCGCCCGCCAGAAGGGCGAGGCGTGCCGGGCTCTGCGTGACTCGTTGTACAGTTGGGAAAACGACTTTGAGAACGCGTTCAGGCCGCCATATCTCAACTCCGTGTTGCCCGCTTTCGACGGAGCATTCAATCGGCTACTCCATCATCCAGAAACCCTTTCAAGACATGTTGCAAGCTGCGATGCCGAACAGACTTGCACTGCGTTGGTACGGCGCAGGCCGACACTTTTCCTTCTACAAGCTGGCAACTGACTGCCCAAGCTCATTACAGATGAAGCAAGAGCCAGAGATGCTGCGGTGCAAACTTGTACGTAAACTTGACTGTGCCAATTTGAGGATTTGTGCTCTCCTCAACCTCTAGCTCCGACTTCTGCAGGGACTTCCGTCATTTCTGCTGGACGCTGCAGCTGCAGAGCCCCCCGCACCTGAGTGGCCACGTGTACTGGGCTTCTTTGATGGCAGACACCCGTGGAAACTGGGATGTACCCAAACAGAGTACACCGAAGTCAAGTTGGAGGTCCAACAATGGTCGAGCGCAACCTTAGCTTGCCTCCGAACTTTCCAAGACGACAGACAAAACTATGCTCGCTTGAGTCGTCAGCTACTCAAGTTCTACAGCAGCCTCAGTAAGGCTGTCACTGCACGTGCCAGTGTAAGATGGAGGCTCGCTGTTGAGCTCATGGTGCGTACCGGTGGAGCAGGCGTGTGTACCATTTGTTGAGCTGATAGCGTCCATACCAGATCTCTTCGCTGGTCAAAAAAGTGCTCAAATACATTGTGAGTGTATGCCCATTGTCTGCATGGCAAGAGCACCGATTGATACAAAGCTGAACAGGCCACTGGCTTTGAACGAGACGACGACGGTATTGAGGCAATGTTTTAGAGGTTCTTACATAATCCTCACGAGGTCTGCCTAAAAACTCTTCTACACTTGCTGCACAAGTTGACACGCTCTCATTCTATACCTAGCCACTCGGTGACTACCTGAATACGGAAAGCCTTCTGTCTGCAGAGGACCCCTTCAAGAGGCATGAAAAACACCTGAGCAAGACGCCATGGACCCTTGACCCGGGGTCACACCCTTGGCAACACATGACGTCTTACGCCTGGCTCATCTTTCTTCACGCCTCAGAGAGCCCTGGTGCGCGTGAATTGGCGCTTGAATGGGGCCACACATTCATTGGGGCATTCAGACCGGCATACATCCGGGTTGTGCTGCCATTGTTTGACCAGCCAGAGATGCTCAAGCTTGCCGACATGCTTCTGGACAAGCTCAGCAAGACACAGCTCAAAATCAAAGATATGCAAGATCCCGCAGCAATTGTCGAGCAATTAGTATGTCTCAGCAAATCCTACGTGACTCGAGCATACTGATTGTTTAGACTTCGTGCAGGGACAGGTTCAACCAGCATTTCTTCGCAACCAGCTGGTATGAGCGAGGTGCCTGATCCAAGTCAAATACATTTGTCCTGACCTTCCTTTGCCACACAGCATCTTCCGCCATTCATGGCTGACCCACCAGATTGCGCAGCTCCTGTGTGGGAGTGCCTCAGGGACTTTCTCTACGGAACAAGATTCTTTTGTATCAAGAGAGGAGGAGGCACTGCATCTCGCGCACGACATTGGCATGCCGACAAAAAGACTGCAAACAGTACAATGGTGGAGAAGAGGAACAAAGCCAAGGGTATGCTGACTGCTTGGTGTGCCGAAACCCGGAACCATCTAGATCAGTTCAGGTTCAATTACGCCGGTCTGAGCCATCGCTTGCTCAAATTCTACACGGAACTCAAAACATCCGCTGAGATGCTCAACAAATTGAACTGGAGATATGGCTTTATACACATTGTCAGTATGGGAGGTAAGGACCAACAATGGAGAAACCCCATACTTATTTGAGGTGTCCGTTTCTCAGATGTCATGGCCGGTCGACAACGTACTCAGATATGTTGTGAGCAATGCATCTTGTCTTGAGTGCATAGTGCCATGCTGAACAGAGACTTTAACAGATTGAGCACTTTGAAGGTGGGGAGAAAGCAATCGAAACATTCTTCAAGGGGGAGCGAGAAAATCATGACAAGGTGATTTTCCCCGGACATAAATGTCACCACCGCGCAGTGTGGTTGACTGAGTTAGTTTGTCTCACATCCTGCTGACACTAAACGTACTGCAGCTGGTTCAACAGTGTCAGAATGCTGTTGATCGGCCAGACAGCAAATTGAGCTGGCTGTGTCCGCTGCCCCGTCATGGTGCCCCTCCGGGCGCGGGCAGTTTTCACCTTCACCAGGCTGTGGATACACATCAGAATGTCCAAGAGCTGGGGCAGATGGGACTGCGCCGCTTCCATGCACCGATCAGCCGGCGCAGTGCGCGCCGATACGGAATTGATCCCCGGGATGCCTGGAACTAAGGACCGTCAGGATCCCTTGTGCAGTGTCTCCTGTGTGTATGTACCTGATTTGGATATGAGAACTGTGAGCGCGTGAGAGGAGAGCGGCGGATTCGACGCAGTGGCGTTCTCAGGAAGGTTCAGATGTCAATACAAAAGCATTCGTAATCTGATTACAACGTCGGCCAATTTCCGTCGGGGACTGATGACCTTTCGGTTCACCCTTCTTCTGCTGTCTGTACACGCACTGAGCGAGCGCTGCGAGCACCAGCGAATCCTAGACTACCTAGCTAGTCTGCCTAACCCCGCCCGCCGCTTGTTTTCTCCATCACGACCGACCTTTCAAACTCGCTCGCGATGCAGACGACGGTCGGTGAGCTGCCGTTGCAGCCGCCCAAGTCGGAGGACGGCAGCGATTTACGCGTCAAGATCACCGAGCTCAAAGCTTCAGAAGGGCGGATACACTTTGTCCTCGACGGCGTTCACCTCGGGTCAGTCCCCCTTGTCTGGCCCCACCCTCTCAGCACATCTCTCTTGTCAGTGCACGCGTACTGACAGGCATGCACACTTGCAGTCTTGCGAACTCATTACGGAGAGCCATGATCTCGCGCATCGACACGCTCGCAATCGACCAGGTCCAGATCACCGACAACTCGTCCGTCTTGCCCGATGAGATGCTGGCGCACCGGCTCGGTCTTGTCCCGCTCAACTCGACAGGCATGGAGAAGCAGGTCATCAGCTACAACAAGGTGCGCAGCAGCTCGAGCCATGATACGGCGTACACGCCGCCGACTCCGTTCCCTTCTTGTTCGAGGCGGTGCTGATGTTCCCCTCGCGTCTGGTGCGTTCGCAGGAGTGCGACTGCGACTCTTATTGCCAGAAATGCTCTGTCGTCCTCGCCCTCAACGCGCGATGTACGGGCGACCAGACGATGGAGGTGACGACGCGGGATTTGCAGCTGGAAGGCGGTATGCAGAGCGACGTCGGGAAGCCCGCCCAAAGTGAGCACCCGCCAATACTAGATTGTCCCTTTGTCCAAGTATGCATGACTGACGCTGCGACGCTGCAAACGCAGATCCGGATCCAAAGTTGCGAGACGGCATTCTGTTGGCGAAACTCTCGCGAGGGCAAGAGATCAACTTGAGGTGCATCGCAACAAAGGTGAGTCGACGAAGACACGTGCAAGCTCGAGTCTCGCTCGCGAGACCTCGCACCGTGCTGCAGTTTGCGCTCTAGTCCGTGATGGAACTGACGGCGGTTCTCCTACTCGACAGGGTCGCGCGCTCGAGCATGCCAAATGGTCACCCGTATCGGCAGTCGGCTTCGAGTACGACCCGTACAACAAGCTCAAACACACAGATTTGTGGTTCGAGGTCGGTACGGACCCGAAGGACGAGTGGCCGATCTCGGAAAATGGCAGGGTGAGTCGTCACTCTCGAATGTCCTCTTCGATGTCCGTCCGTCCTTGCCTCTCGCCGCGACCTGACCCACGGCATGTATTCTCGTGCGCAGTTCGAGAAGAAGCCGGAGGACAACGATCCGTTCCCGTTCAACGAGAAGCCGTCGCGGTTCTACTACGACGTCGAAGCGGTCGGGCAGCTCAAGCCAGAAGACATCGTGTTGAAGGTGCGCCATCAAGCGGTGCGGTCTCCTCCGCCACCACCTACAGGCGGCTCACTTCGGCTATCCACCTGCAGGGACTGGACGCGCTCATTCTGCAGATGGGTCAACTGCGACAAGGTATCCTCGACTTGACGAACCAGGGCAACGAGGGTCAGCAAGCCGCCGAAGGCGCTCACATGGACGGCGTGATGATGGACGGTACGGGCGCGCCTACCTTCGGAGTGGGCGACGGCGGCTACGGTGGTCAGATCGCCTACGGCGGACCGTATCCGAACGCGGCGCCCGCACCGGCAGCAGGCGGCTACGGCGGGTACGCTGCGAGTCCGAGAGGTCCGGGAGGGTACATGGGCGCAGCGGGTGCGCCGGGAGGAGGAGGCGGACAGTCGCCTTCGTATGGTGCCGCGTCGGGCGCTGCAAACAGCGGAGGCGGCGGCGCGACGTCCACTTGGGCAGAAGACGAGTGGTAGGGGCGTCCCTCCCCTTCTTCTTCGGGAGGGTAAGAAGCATGCAAGTCTACCTGATTTGCACCTTTACCGGACGCCGACGGCACGTGGGGTCGTTACTTTCTTTTCATCGCTGGCGGGACCTCCTTCACCGTCGACGGAGCATCGCGCTACTGCGGCGGCGACCGGCCTTCGCGACCGTGGCTCGGAAAACTCGACTTGCGCATAACCGCGCACCCTGCTCCGACTGCGCGCTATCGCGGATGGGATCTCGCTACAGACTCGTTCTTCTTGCGCAGTTCCGACGCCCCGACGACCACGTACTGTCCGCTTCAAAGTGTTCATCAACGGGATGCCGAGTTTAGACGGGGAGGCACTGAGCTCTTTCGCCAACCGCTGCGGCTAGCCGACCTCTCGCTCGTGCAGGCTGACGGAACGGGTCGGGTCGGAGGGTTCGTTCAGGTCCAGGGCGCTACGAGTGAGCGCGGCGAGGCCATGCATATTGACCTGGGCTGGGCCTAGCTGTGCGCATCGCCCAGCGCGTACATATGTATGCGGCGTCGTCAACGGTTCAAAGTGGCGTTCAGCTCGCTTCCAAAACCGTACGTGCCTTTCCGCCCGCCGTGGGCTCTCGTTCGCGCAATATCGCGGCTTCGTCGCGCGCGCAGCATTGAGCGATAATAAGCTTTTAACGGCACAAAGCGCAGTCCAAGTCTCGGCAGCTCAGCTTGCAGGAGCCTCTTGTGCGCTGTACCGAGGACTGGGCAACGGCGCCGCTCGAGCTCTCAGCTTTGCTCTAACCCGGACCGGACGCAGTTTCCAATTGGCCCGCTTCATCGAGGTTTCGCCCACGCCCGGTTCAGTCATGTATGATACGGCTGACTATGTAAAATGACTTACAAACGCAGCCTTGATATCTGAAAGAGGGGTTTCCGGATCAGGCCGTCCCCCCTCGCTTCCCCCAGAGATTTACCCCTCCCCCTCTTCCCTCCGTCAGCATGAGAGTTTTGACCACGCTCAACCTCATCGATTGTCTGGGCGTGGGCGAACGTAACTTATCTGCGACTGTGCACCCCCTTCGTCAGCTCTTGATGAATTGCGAACTCTGCGGCGGCCGGCGCCAAGAGCAGCGAGGCAGAAATCTAGGCGATACATTCGTAGATTTCAGCTGGGAGGGTAAAAGCGACGCGACGATTGATGCTGGACTACTGTGCGGTTGTGATCAAAGTTATTTGTTCCAGTACTGGCGTACGCGCCGCGCTCCTGACAAGGTGCGGCTTCTCCTGCTTGGCGACGAAAACCGACTTAAAAACTCATCTCGACTGTTCTTGCGTCGACTTCTCCTATTCCATCCCGAGGCAGAGCTCAACTCGGTCTCACAGACTCAGCCTGGGGTTCACATATGCATGTAATCCGCGTCCGTGCCGTGTCTCCGTGCCCCACCGGTGTTGGCGTTGACCTGGCTTTCGAAGACGTGGAAGACAGCTACTCGGAGCCTTAGGATGCAACTCGCGGCTTCGGCGCAACGAGCCGCGCTAGCAGATACCCGTAGGTACAGTAGAATGCGTAAGCTCGCGTGAGAGAGCGAAGCGAGCTACGGCCGCACGGGGCAAATTGCCATCTTGCAGGATCAAGCGGACAAGAACGTCCGCGTTGTGACGGATGGTTTGAGCGTGCTCAGCTGTGGCGAAAGTCAATGCATACGCAGCAACCTAAGACGCGCGATGCAAAGTGCGTGCAAGATATTGCAAGAAACTCGATGCGGAGCGGAGGGAATGATGCGGAGGGAAACGGACGCCGCGGCCCTGGGAAGAACAGTACTGGAGGGGAATGCCGGTGGCGTTGTAAGGCGCAACGGTTGCAGGCGGGCCCAAGACCGCGCGGTGTGGCGTTCCGGCCGGGGGCGAGCCCGACGAGAAGAATTAAGGTCGAAGTGGAAGAGTCGCAGCAGCTTGTTCCTTGAAGGGGTCGGCAGCCGTTGGGGGCGATCAAGTGGCGGTGCGCGGCGGAAGAACGGGCGAGTCCGTTGCAGTGGCTCGGCGCACGGCGGCCGGGCGCGCAGCTAGATGACGGACTGTTCTCCTCTCCCTAGACCGTGCCAGCGGCGAGAGCTGCGCGCAGGGGAGGCCGGCGACCGCAGCCATCAACTGCGGCGAGCCCTCTTCATCTACGGACAAGGAATACGCGCGTCAGTTTACCGGCAGGGTCCACCGAGTGCAACGTCTAGGACCCGTTCAGAGGGGAACAACGCACCGCCTCGACCATGCACTGACGGAACTGGACAAACTCGCGCTCGCACATGCCTCGCTCGACGTCCATGTACTTTGCGCCGATGCACTTGCCGTACGCGCGGCCCTGTTCCCAAGTGAGAGATCGTCAGTCATCCCCATCAGCGTGGTCTAGTGACGCGATGGTTGAAGGGGTCCGAGGGCCAAAGTGGACGGCGAGACTCACAGCCTCGGCGCACTGCGCAGCTGCTTGCGGAAGCGCGGCAAGCGGTTTGTATGCTTGTCTCGATGGTTTACTCATGCTCGGTAGACCTTCGCGAACGCGCTCTCGCTGCAGCTGGGGATCCACTCGTCGGCGGTGCGAGTCCGTGGCAGCCTGCTTGCTGCGTTGAACAAGCTGGCAAGCCGTCGGCAAGGCGCGCGAAACTCGAGCTCGGTTTCTGCCTGGCAGCCTGGCACCCCAACCAAGGTTTCGTCTCAAGTTTGGCTCTGAATTTGAATTCTGTCGATCGTTGCCCATTTAATCCGGACCGGGAACGGCAGGGATGTCCCGGGAAGAGAGAGTTTATCGCTCGACCGCGACCGCCGCGCCCATGTGCCTGTGGACCAGCTTGCCAGGTGGATCCAGCTCGCAGCTCGTCCGCTTCGTATCCCTTCCCATCTTGCCCGCGCTACCCTGTGCAAGGCCCTCACCTCCCTCCAGCTCCTCGACTTGCGCGATTGCTGAGCGACAGAAAAACCTCGCCTCCACCACCGACACGAGGAGCTGATCCTCGCCTGCGATTCCCCTTCCGAAGCCTTCTCGCCTCACGCTCACCTCGTCAAAAGGAGAGGCAGACTGCTCCTCTCAGTCATGGTTTCATCTCGCCTCCGTACGCGCTCTCGTCTGCCACAGATGGAGTGGACCGACAGCTGGACCGTGGCAAACCCTCCTCGCGGCGGCGGCGACAGTTTGGTGCCCCAGACGATGCGCGATAACCCTCTCCTCTCTCCGACCTCGAGGTCCGCCTTGCCGTCCTATGCGTACAACACCAAATTCAACGCTGGAGCTGTCTCGGATTGGCTAGAGACGACGGCCGCGCTCGACAGCAGCGATTCCTCTCTCGACGGCAACGCGCTCGAACGTGAGTTTTGGCTCGCCATCCACGCCTCCCCGTGCAAAGCCACTGACTTTTACGTGGACGTGCTTTGCGCTGTATATATACAGACCACGATAGCACGGAGGTGGACGCGGGGACCCCGGGCACGGATAATGCCGCCGCCGAGACCCGCCGGAGGAATTCTCTCGGCTTGGCACTCGACCTGCGCGACCTCAAGTCGATCATCCTCTCCAACTCGTTCTCGAACGAGAAAGCACCCCCTGATTCGCGACCGTACCCTTCGCCGGTCTCTCCCGCGACGACCTTGTTCCTCAGGTCGAACGTCTCTCCCGCGACGTCGTCCGCCACCTCCGAGGCCGACTCCTACTTTGACTACCAACGTCCTCGCCAACTCTCGAGCGCGACCTCGGTCCAGACGAGCAACTACGGTCCCAACGATGACGACGATTATTGCAAAGCCGAGCGGGCCTTGCCGCCGTCTCCGGACCTCGTGCCTCTCTCGCTTCCCCCCATCCAGGATGCTCTTCCAGAACTCCCTCCCGCGCCGGCCGTCGCGCCCTCTCCCTCTCACCCCCTCCACCGCGCTCACCGCCTATCCATGACTCCCGTCGGTACCGCGCCGCCGCCGTCGCTCGTGGAGATGTCCTCCTCTCCCGAATCGACGACGACGCAGCCGCCGCCCCGGATCCGGAAGAACAGCATCGTCGACTTGCCGCCCGTCTCGGTCTCCTCGAGTGCAGCAGAGACGGGCTTGCACCCTCTCCCCCCAACTCCGCCCCGGTCGCCGAGGGCGCACCTGCGCATGATGCCGTTGCCAGTGCCGTCGCCGCAGACGGTCGAAGCGCTCCCGCCGCCGCAACTCGTTTCGCCCGCCACGCCGGCGATTCGGCCCCTCGCCGCTGCTGCCGAGTTGATCCCGCAATCTTCCAAGGTGTGTAATTTATCGTCTGCCCCTCAACTATTCCTGCGGTCTGGGACTCGAGATGCTCATCGTCGGAACTCGACCTTCTCATTCTGCAGCGCCAGCGTCGCTCCTGATACCGCCCTGTCACCGGTCGCACACGCATAATTCACCCTCGCCATCCCCGATTCTCTCTCAGCTTGTATCCCCATTCGCCGCATCTCATTCGCACCCTATTCCTGGTCTCTTCACGACGACGACGATTTTGACGTCTTGGGCTCGCTCTTCTTTCGCGCGACTTCTTGTCCCTACTACACGCTGTAGCTGGTCTTTTGCATGCATTGATGGACACCGCACATCTCTCTCGCAAGTCCAGAACGCGCCCTCACGGACAGCGTCGCTTCGCCGGCAGGAGATTCCCTCCGCTATCTGCTAAAGTGCACTCGTCGCAGAACCATGGCTGAACGAACGGTCAAGATCACTTCGAGGTAAAATCAGAAAGGGATATATATTGTCGGGTTTAAAAGCGTTAGAATGCATGCCTTCCCCCCCACGGGACCACCGACCTTCACCACTCTCGGGCACTCTCAAGCCGACCCAGCTGCCGCATCCGACTCGAGTTTGGCCTTTTTAGGCGCCGTCTCGCCCAGCTCGGCAGGTGCATGACCTCCCTCCTCCTCCTCCCCCCCATCCTTCGGCTGATCATCCGCTTTCCGCTTCGTCGTCGCCGCCTGTTCCCCTCCCTCCTCCGGTCGGATCACGATCGTGTTCTCCTCGGCGCCGGCGGCGGTCACACCTCCTTGCGCGTCCGAGCTCGCGGTGGGTTTGATCTCTTCTTGGATGACCCCCGGCACCGGGGCGGAGGGCTTCTTCTTCTTCTTGACGAGCGAAGTCAGGTCGTTGACCTCGCCGGAGCCGGAAGCAGAAGACAGGGCGGAGGTCGATTGGCGGAGGAAGGCTTCGAGAGCGGTGTCGGTTGCGGTGGGGGCGGGAGCGACGGGCACGGTCTTGAGGTCTTCGATCTGTTTTTACGAGGAGGGAGACGAAGGTATTAATGGCGCAGTGGCGTGGTTGCGTGAAAGAGGATAATGCCCACCTTCATATCGACATCTCCCATCAACCCCTTGATGTCTTCAATCTCGCGCTTCGTCTTGTCGTCCCTCTCCTGCTCTCCGACCTGTTCAAGCTCATCCAACTTGAGCAGCAAGACTTTTTTCGCCTTTTCGGCGTGCGAGACGGCGCGGTCGTTGGCGTTCGGGACAAAGTCGAGCGCGAGCGCGATGAGCATGTGCAACTCGGAGAGTGCGCGGTTCGAGGGGGCGTAGAACGAGGTGAGGAGGTTGAGCGCCGAGGTGTATTCTTCGACGGCGTTGTCGAATTGTTCTGTGCGCGAACAACGCCATCGCGAAGACGAACGCGTCAGCATCTCAGACTTGGTCAAGTCTACCCACATGATGCCGTGCGATCATGTCACGCACCTGATTCTGTCGCAACGTCTCCGAGCAAGCGGTGCACTTCTGCGAGCCGTTCCTTCTTCTCCTTCAGTTTGTCCGCACCGGTCTCCTCGTCCCCAGCGGCATTGATCCCCTTTTCGAGAGTAGCGCGAGCCATGTCGAGCACTTGGAAGGCCGATTCGAGGTCGTCTTCGCGGTCTCCACCCGCCGCCGCGCCACCGTCCTCCTCGTCTTCTTCCTCGCCGTCGTCTGCTCCTCCATCGTCGCCTGCACCCGCCTCCTGCGCGTCGTCGTCGTCGTTGTCATCGTCTGCATCGCCGCCGAAGTGAAAGTTGGGTTTTGAAGGTCCCGCTGTAGTCGAGCCCGCCGTTGCAGCAGCCGCAGTCGTCGAGGAAGAGGATCCGCCGACCGCCGCCTCGCTCGCACTCGCAGAAGACCCGTTCGTAGCGCCGCTTGCTGCCACTGCTTCGTCTGCGCCTGGGGCCGCTCCTCCGAGGACGGCGCTCTGGGCGATGGCGCTTCCGAGGAGGGCTTTGCCGTACAGGATGAGCGGCTCGACATTCTCCGGAGCGAGGTCGCCGTACTTGGCCGTGCTGCGTGTTCGTACGTGAGCTCTGGGCACCAACAGGCGCATTGTCGTAGGTGGACTCACGCCTGCTCGACTGCTTGAGCGAGTTGGTCGCAGGCGTCGTTCCAGTGCTTGAGGGCGAGCGAGCGGATCCCGCGCGCAAGGTGGTCGTTGTCCGTAGCAGCAGACATGTCTCCCTTCGTGTCAGCTGAGCTTATGTGCCAGCTATAGAGAGAGAGCGGGGCAAAGGTGGTGCGGACGAGTCGCGACGCGTTTGTATTGAAAGGTTGTTGTAATCTCTGATTACCACGTCACTAATCAGCCTCACGCACACGGCCGGGCGTCTCCTCTTTCGCAGTTGCGAACGACTCGACTGACTCAGACGTGTAGAACGGGCATGGCTGCAGCCGTCGTGGTCAAGGCAGTGGTGCCAGGCTGGCTCTCGCACCCTCGCCGCGTCTCGTTTCCAGACCGCACCCTCGTGAGTCCCGTCGACCCCCACTTGCATTGACTTCTTCGCTGACCAGGTTGATCTCTGCGGCACGCAGTTGGACAGAGAGATCCTCGCCGGAAAGGTGGGTCCCGTCTTCGGAATGCCGCCCGTGAGAGGGACAGCGCTGACACGCCCCGAGACATGAACCAGCTCGCCGACGCTTTCGCTCTCCAACCTGGATCCTTTCGACTCGCTTGTGAGCACACACACTGTACGAGGTGTGATTCACAGAGTTGACCTCCTTCCGCGCAGACCGCGACGACGACAACGACCTGATCGAACTCGGAACCGCCGCCGACTTGAGCGAGTGCATCGACTTTTTCTCGTACGGAGGATCATCGAACGCTTCCTCGGCCGCTTTACCTTCGAGCCGTGCTTCAGTTGCCAACACTGTCACGCTCCGCATCGAGGTCATCGTCGAGTATGACGGACCCGCTCTCAGTGAAGCAGGCACCGGCACCGGCATCGGTACGGGAGGCAGAGGGTCTCAGCGTCTCACCGGAACGGGAGGCGCGAGTTCCACCTCCGGGGCAGGAACGACCATCTCGTCCGCCGCGACAGACCGCGAAGGCGCCCTCGCGCGTTGGAAAGCCGAACAGGACGCCCTCGCCGTCCAGTTCTCGCGGCTTGTCTCGCGCTCAACCGCTCAGCGATTCCCACCGGAAGATGAACGTTTCGCCGCAGCCGACGAGGCGATCCAGCACGCGATGAGGGCGGCAGAAGAACGAAACAGGGACCGGCGCGTGTGGACGATCGAGCAAGAGGCAGTCACGCTCCATGCGGCGCGGGCGGGACTCGCGGCGGCCGGACGGGATCAGGATAACGCGGCATATACTCGTCGGCGTTATAGCGGCAACGATGCGTCGAGCATGGGCGACTGGGTCCGAGAACGCGCTTACGACGTCGCGCATGGCCTGGACGGTGGCAGCAGCAGCAGCAGCACCGACGCGCTGAGCGTTAGCGATGCCGGCCTCCGAGACGATCACATCGTTAACGACGACGACGACGACGACGACTGGGACCGCGAAACAGTCTCGTCCTTTATCCCATTCGGCGGGGCCTCGCGTTTGCCTCCCGGTGTGCGGAACGGAACCGGCGATTCCGGCGGTGGGGATGCTGCACTCGGTCCTCGCGACGACGAAGCTCTGCATCCGAATTTCGCTTCCCATTTCGTGATTGCGGAACCAGTCGAGCACTTCTGGCAAGCTCCGGTAATGGCGGGCACGAACGGGTCAAATGGACTCTCGCAGCAGCACCAGCGACCGATCCCTGGTCACCATCAGCAGCAGCAGCAGCAGCAGCAGCAGCAGCAGTGGAACTCGTCGCCGATGTTTTCGTCGCCCGGTTCTTCGATGTACTCGATCGGTGGGAGTGGGCAAGAAGCCGACTCGGTGTACAAGCCTACGGGGAGTGAACGAGCGCGGGTCGAGGCGCTGTTCGCGCCGAGCGAGTATGGCGGTAGTAGCGGCGGCGGCGGTGGACCTGAGATGTCGGCGGAGGCGGACCATCGCGTCGCTGCGGCCGGGCCATCCTGGCTATCAGGCGACGCAACACCGTCATCTTCGCAGGCGAGCATTCCGCTGCAGTCGACGGCAACAGATGACGACGAGCACCAGGCGACGCCGCCTGCTGCCGGTCGAGCTTCTCCGACTCTGCCAACCGCGTCCGCCACCGTTGTCAATCCTGAGAACGACTCGGGCGACTTCACTTGTGCCGTCTGTATGGACGTGATCGACGGCGTCCGGTACTTGTGCATCCAGTGCAACGGGTACAGCTTGTGCGAGACTGTGAGTGAAATCACGCATTCATGCCCCGGGTCCCGATGATGACCTCGCTAACCCCGCCTCACTCCCCGCACAGTGCGAGACCGACCCGAATGCCAAGCTGGCCTCTCGCCGACGGAAGCAAAATTCGTCCACGATCGGTTCGGCGTTCTCCACCCTCGGCGGCAGGACCCAGCGCGAGAACGAATACATCCCCATGTTGCACGATTCGAACCACGTCTTGCTCAAGATCAAACCTGGAGCGACTCTCCCGGGTGGGTTTGGTCGACTGGGTTCTGGCCGCGTCGGCGGCGGCAACAGCTCGAGCAGTACTCCACCCGCACCGATCGCACCGCCCGTACCGCCCCTATCGAGGCCCACTACACCACTACCCTACGTCGGACGAGTGCGCGAGATCCCGGTGCGACTTCCCGCCGATGGCCCGACTCGTCTCACGCGACCAGAACCGCTCGGGCGCGCGTCCTCGGGAGGAGAAGGAACATTGTCAGAGTCCCACTCCTCCTCGTCGTCGTCGTCAACTGGTCCTCCTTGCTCACAGTTGGTACCACCGATACGCATCCCGGCGGTGAGTATACCGGGGTTCTCGGTCCCAGGAGGTGCGAGCGTCGCGCCCGTCCAGATTCCCGAGATCAACATCCCGGCAGTCAACTTTCCGACCATCAGTCACCCAGTCATCTCAACAACGCCTACGACCTCTAAGCCCATACCAGCGCCGGTGCCGGTGCCTCCCCGCGTGATGCCATTTGCAGTACAGCCGGCCTCGTTCCGACGCTTTGACAACGTCGTCGAGCGGAATCACGGAGTCGGTTGCTCGCATTGCGGCAAGTTGATCCCGACCGGAGCGGGAGAAGAAGGCGTGCGATGGCTCTGTGGGAATTGTCCGACCGTGCCCGGTTACAACCTCGTGAGTTTCCGAGTTTTCTCTCCTGAAGCGTTTGAAGACTGACGAAGTTACGCCGTCTCGCATGCGACAGTGCTCCGACTGCGAGCTCGAGTCGGCCTCGATCCACGACCCCTCGCACGCTTTCCTCCGCCTCACGCACCGTTTGCGGCGACCACTACCGAGCCTCAATTCCGGTCTCGTACCGCTGCTGTATCTTCCGAAGCAGGACGGCCACGAAGCGCGAGCTGAAGGCAAGGAGAACGGCGTCGTCGCGTCTCGCGATCAGGCGGGTGGGACTACGCAGGAGGGGGGCAAGCACGCAATGATTGTCTGCGATGCGTGCGGTCAGAAGATCACGGACGCTTGGATGTTGTGCTGTAAGCTAGCTCATTCCGGGCCTGTGCCGATCCAACAGCTGATGCGTGCGCCCGCCCTCTGGAACAGGTCACTGTCCAGTGTCGTTCGATCTCTGCCGGCCCTGTCTCGTCGAGCGCGATGCGTCAACCCTCGCTCGCCACAACCCGTCCCACGTCTTTCTCGGCTTGAAGGAGCCGGTCGACCTCGAGCTGCTCAAGCAGGTCACGCGATTCTCGAGTCGACGACCGCGAGGTCTGATAGAGTGGGATCTTTACTCGTAACACTGCTGTAGACTTACTACATGTCGCTAGAATGACTAGATAGATGTGATCGCGGGGCTCCTGGGAATGGACCGGTTCGGGACGGACGAGTCGGGACATAATTTATGCTTGGTCACCGTGCACGTGCAAGACGGGGGGCGTTGCCTGCGCCTTCGAGCTTAGCGTTCTCGTGCTCCAGGAAGGCTAGGAAGCTGCTGGATCGACGCTTGACTAGGACCTTTGCTCTGGCAGCTTGTGAGGACGCGGTCGGAATGGATCCTTGCGCATGACTGCGCCGCCACTGCTTCTTCATCTGTTTTTCCCACTCGCTCAACTGCCACCAGCCTCCGAGCTGCGCTCGCAGTTTATACGTTGCCTCGATTTGGGACAGCAGTGGGCGCAAGCTTTTCGGCCACAGGGAAGGCGATTGCTCGAGGAGCGAAGGGTGGAGGGATTCGAACGTCGGCGTCAGGTACCGAGAGGGCTTTATCGGCAGTGTTCGAGTTTGCTTCCCTGTACCGAAATGCACGCCCACTGCAAGCGAAAAGAGCGAAGTTCAGACAAGCTGAGAAGGCCAAACGGGATCGCACGCTCGCGGCCAGCGTACCGTGTGCAGGCGCTTCTCCCCAAGGCGAGTCCGGGATGTGTGAGATAGCTGTCACATAGGCCAGATCGAACGCGACCGAGTCGACAAGCTGACCGATAAACCAGTGCAAGGAGAGGTCGGACAAATCGTGCTGCTGATATCCGCCGCCGACATCTATTGCGCGGGACTAGATCAGCCGCAGATCACAATATGGAGCGGTGTACATACCTGTATGACAACCCGGAAACCAGACCTGCCGGAGGATCTGGCCCTGAGCAGCTCCTCGAGGATCTTGGCTCAGAATCAAAGGGCGGTAAGCTGGTCGGTCTTCGTAGGCTGACAGGGCTTGAAGTACTAGCTTGCAAGTCGTTGGTTCCAGATGTGAATTGTCGCTGCCGAAAGGTGACTGCTCGAAGTGATGGAGAAGCGGAACCTGACCACATTAAAGAAGTTGAGCCAAGCGTCAGCAACCTGCGACCTGTCTAAAGCTGCCTTGCTTGGCACGCACTGTATCAAATAGACACATCGCGGCGACCAGAAAGCCGCTCGATCCCGTCCGAGAGCCTCTGATTGTCCCCAACAACTGGCTTAGTTCGAGCGCATTTCTCTTCGCTTGCGCCGACGACCCGTCTCGCCGACTGCAGAGGGCATTCATCACCCTCGGAAAGAGGTGGAGGTCCTGCCTTGGCGAGAGGATCCCAATTGCGTCCAAAAGAGAGGACAGCAGGCGGACTGTGTATGCGCCACGCGAAAACCCGAACAGATATATCTGTGGGATTTGCAGTCAGTCTCTCCAACCCATGCGAATCTGCGGAGAAAGCGGACGAACCTCGTCCCCTGGCACCCAGTTCTGTGCGAGGAAATAGTACGCGAGTCGTACTTTCTCGAGCAGTCCGTCGCCGTAAGCACCCTGCACATGGCAAACGCGTCAGCTTGGACGAAGCAAGAGGAGACACTGTAATTCAGTACCTTCACAGCACCCACGAAGAGCTCCTCGCCCGTTCCGAGCCCGGGAAGGTACAGCTTAAGCTGCGTTGTTGGAGGCCTTGTGCGTCGGTCCTCCGGCAAGATCGCGTCGGCAAGGCGAGCAATATTCGTCAAGCTGTGCTCATGCGTCTGATATAGTGCACTCTCCCACCTGCGAGAAGATCTCCTATCAGCGGATGTTTTGTCGACGGGGAACAGGATCGCCACTCACGTTCCGTCACACAGGACAAAGAGTCGCTTCATGCGAACAGGCAGCTTAGATACGGTTCTCTTCACGCCAAGTCGACACGAATGCAGTTCGCAGAGGTACAGCACTGCAAGACTTGGGGAGGAAAGAGAAACGGCCGGCTTGTCCGCGGAGGGGACGCACGAACCGCCCCTGCGGCCTGCAGGTGCAGCGTGGCTAGTGAGGGGCCGAAGTAAGCTCGCTTCTGGGAAAGGAACGGCAGTGGACCGTGGACTGCAGCATGCCCAGCGAATGTACGGAGAAAAGATTGGTTCAATAGCAACAGCGGAGGCGCAAAGAAATACGAACAAGAATGGGGAGAATCCGCTACCGTCGCCGCCTACTGCTGCAGCTCCATCAGCGCATCCCTGCGCCCATTCGTGGCGGCGGCAGACCGCGTGCTCCTAGCCGGAGTCTTGCTTGTCGAGGCCGCGAGGTCGACGGTGACGACCCGCGAGCGGAGCGAGCGCTGCAGAACGGAAGGCGCCTCCTCGATCGCGGGACGTTCTGCTTCGATCTGACGGTGACTCGAGAACGCATGCGTCGGACCGCGACCAGAGATGTCGAAATCGCCGAGGAGGGTCGAAGCCATGCTGTGCTCTGATTCCGTCTCGTCGTGGAAGCGCAGTCCGGGCTGCTCGAGTTCAAAGTTGGCACTCTCGTCGCCGAGGAGAGACTGGTCCCAGAAAGGTCGTCGTCCCTGCGTAGATGGAGTACTGGTCGACGGCAGCGCGTTGAAATCAGAAAAGTCGAGGGTCGTGCCGGCCGGAGAGGCAGGAGCGTTGATGGGTTCCTCCTCTTCTTCTTCATCGGTATCTTCATCGGTCTCGTCCTCCGCGTCGGCGGGCGGAGCAGCAACGACTGCGGCGACGGGCGAAGGTGCGAGCTCGGTCAGAGCCGACGAGTCGTCGTGCGCAGTCAAGTCCGCCTCGGACTCTTCCGTTCGCTCCCCGGCAGCGGCATCGACGGCGCTATCGTCGTAGCTGGACGGGACGCGAGCAACGTTCTGCTCCTCTTCGGAACACAGTTCGGCGTCGTCGTCTGCAATGGGTTCGTCCGTCTCGCTCGACGATTCGAGGTCCGCGTCCGGTTCGGCGGTGCGGTCCATCTCAGAAGCCACAAGTTGAGCTGACGGCTGTTCCTCGCCGTCCACGTCATCGTCAAAGCTGGTCTCGGCGTCGGCATCGGCATCGGCGTCGGCATCGGCGACGAGGTCGGGTGCGCCTTCCGCGAGCCTGCCCAGCGATTGCTCCGGCGCAGTGGCGACATCATTCGCCTCGCCGACGAAAGTCTCTCCAGGGTCGAGCGGCGGAGCGGAACGAGAGTCGTCTCCTGGTTGGGACGCTTCCGCCGCGGCAAAGGCTGCCTCGTCGAGAGACTCGTCCAGCGTCAACTCCGGCGCGTGGACCTCTTCGTCCAAAGCTGCGCCCTCCGGCTGCTCCACCGCAGCGGCTTGAGTTGCTGCAGCACGCTGCGGCAACCGCACCGGCGCATACTGCTCGAACCGAGGCGGCGTATCGAGGATGATCGACCGCGTCTGGAACGGCTCGGGCGAATAAGGCATCGTCGCGAGCGGGAAACGAACCGGAACCCCGCGCGACATGGGAGTGAACGGCGCGTCGTGACGCGATACGGGACCGGGAGAAGGAGAGGGGTAGTAGGCTATAGGGTGGGCGCCGGCGGGCTGCGGAGGAGCGGCTCGGGTGGGCGTGGCAAGAGTATTGGGAGGCTGAACGGGCGAGGCAGGAGCAGACGGAGTCGCCTCGACCGATGCAGTGCGCGCTGGAGTCGCATGCGAGAGCAACGGGGATGGCGGCAGCTCGTCGTAGCGTCGGGTCGGCAGGTCTTCCTCTCCGTCATCCGATTCGGGCGTCTCCTCCTCGGGCGCGGGCTCGTCGTCGTGCTCGGCGACGTTGTCGTTTTCCTCCTCGAGCAGAGTCGCTTGCTCGACCATGTGCGTGTCCCGCACTTCCTGCTCGGCTTCTCCGGGTCGGTCGTGCTGGAGAGAACTGTCGCTCTCTGCCTCGACAGGCTCCGGCTCCTCGATCGTCGTTGCCTTGGCCACGTCCTGTTCCTCGACGTTGTCCTGTGTGCGCTGTTCCGTCAGTACAGTGTCAGGTACCGGTTCCTCACGCGCGTGGTCACTCACCGGCAGGGAATGGTGGATGTGGTGGATGTGGCGGACAGGTTCGGCCCCAGCCGGTTCGTCCGCCGCCGCGTCCGCCTCGGTCCCTTGCGACTCGACGAGATAATCGCTGTCCATGCCGACGCTCTCTTCGACGTCGTCGTGCTGGGCTGCTTCCGCTTCCGAGACGTGATCTCCATCAGAGTGGACCGTGTCGGCATGATCGGCGGGTTCAGCAGCGAACGGTGGCTCTCCTGCCGTCGGTGGTGGAGGAGCATACTCTTCTTCTTCGGTAGCCACAACGACGGAATGGTCATCGCTCGCCACCTCGGGCGAGGGCTCGTCGCGATGCTCTTGCGCCTGTCGAGGTTCGACTTCGAGTTCCGGTTCCGGTTCCGGGGAAGGTGCTCGCGTCGAGACAGTTGCGGGCGCATGATCTGCTTGGATCGGAGCATCGGTGACGACAAGTGCTGCTGCTGCTGCTGCTGCCGCGGGTGCTTCTGAAGGGGCGTCCGACTCAGTAGGGGCGTCGCGTTCGGCGGTGGCAGTGGCGGTGGCGGCGTGAGTTTCGGCAGCAGGAAGGTCGTCCACCACCACCGGCGGCGGCTGCTGCTCCTCGTCCTTCTTCTTTTCTGCAGGTACGGCGCCAGTGGGTCTTTCGACAGCTTCAACTGCTTCCTCCTCCGCCTCCTCTTCCGGAGCCGGCGGCGGCAAAGGCACCCTCCTCGCCACCTCCTTCAACTCCTCGCGCTCCTTCCTCTTCCTCATCTCCAACTGCTTCTTCTTCTTCTTCTTCTCTTCTTCTTTTTCTTCTTCCTCCTCCACGCGTCGTCTCCTCCCCGTCGCCGCCGCCGTTTCCGCCGCCGCCTGTTTCCGCTCGCGTTCTCGTTCCCTCGCCGCGCGTCGTTCTCGCGAAGCGAGCGTCGCAGCCGAAGGGGCCACGCCGGGTCGAGCACGCGCTGCCGTCGAAGTGGTCGTACCGCCGCCGCCGCCGCCGGTTCCGGCTCCGTGTGGGGGTCGACGAGTAGGACGGAACGGGGCGTGAGAAGGACCGAGCGCTGCTGCTGTTGTTGAGGAGGAGGGAACGCTTTGCGCGGGGGCGGGGGCAGCGCCAGCCGAGCTCGGAGCGACACCACCGCTTCCCGCCGCTGCTGCTGCTGTTGCCGGTGCGCTGGCATCCCTCGTGCCATGAGGCCGAGCGAGCGAGGAGGACGACAACGAAGTCGAGCTGCTGTGCGAGCGCGCCAAGATCGGGATCGGCGCCGCCGCCGCCGAGGATGTCGTCGTCGTTGTTGTTGCCGCCGCTGTGGAGGAGAAAGACGAGGACAGACTCGGCGTCGATGGTGGAGGAGCGAGTCCACCAACCGCAGCCGATGCTGTAGACGGAGCCGAGGTGACGACGGGTGGAGGGACGACCGCGACCCGTCTCGCTTTCCGCGGTTCGGCCACCACGTTCGGATTCACGCTCGCGCCGCTGACGAGCACGTTCGCGTTCGTCGAAGAAGAAGAAGTCATCAGAGCTCGTCCCGCCGGTCGCGAATTTCCCGTCGTCGTCGTCATTGAGCCTGCCGATTTCGAGGCGGCGGCGGCGGCACCGTGGTGCGCGGTCGGTTTGAACCCCGTTCTGGTATTGCTTCCTCCTCCTCCACCCGTCGAGCTCGCCAAATTCTGCGTCCCATCGTGCGAGCCCGCCGTCGTCGCCTTTGGTGTCGCGTCCGTCGTCGTCGTCGGCCGCGTTTCAGTCCGAGACGCCGATCTGGTCGACGACGAGGACGCGCTGGTCGATCCACTGATAGTGCGGGTGTGAGCCCTGGCCACGGCTGCTGAGGGGTCGGCGGCGGAGCGAGTACTGCTACGCAGAGGGGGAGGTCCCATCCCGAGCGATGGCGGTGCGGCGGAGGTAGAGGTAGAACTCGCATGGTGGTGATGCGAGGACGACGACGACGACGACGAAGATGCGTGTGGCGCAGTGTGAGAGGCATAGAGGTGATGCGCCCGGTTCGAGGACGACGAGGCAGAAGAAGAAGAAGAAGAAGCGAGGGTGGCTGCTGCTGCTGCTGAAGTCGGTCCGTGCGACCTCGAAGATGACGACAGCGGACCCGGCCCCCTCGAAGGACCAGCGTGAGCGGAAGACAAAGACAAAACGCCATGCGTGGTGGTGGAGGTTGCCGAAGGAGGAGGAGGATGAGCATGCGCGGCACGGCGGATCGGCGGACCAGCTGGAGGATGGTGGGCGGCGACTGAGGGAGGAGCTGCCGCCGCCGAGGTGGAAGCTGAGAGCATGTCCACTTTGAGGTACTTACGCGTGGTCGGAGACATGGGAGCCGTAAATCTGCATGCGTCCAGAGACGGAATTCAGCAAGCGGGGTTAGCAGCCCATTGGCGAGCCGAGGCGGTGCGATTCCTGTTGACGTCCCGCAAGAGAAACTCACGCGTGTACGCGTTCGGGCCACTCTCGCTTGTAGACGAGCCAGCACTTTTTCATGTCGCTCCTGACGCTCGGTTCCCTCCCCGTCGCGCCGGTCTTGATGACCCACTCGAGGTCATCGATCCTGCGCTCGAGCGCGTCCTTGTCGACCGCGAGTGCGGCCGCGTCGGTCCCGAGCATGAGGGCGACGGTCGCGGCGGCGTGTTCGCGGAAGCTCGCGCTCTTGCCGGCTTCGGAGCGCCATTCGACGACGAGGTACTGGAGGCATTTGGCGAGGCGGGTGTTTTTCACGATCGAGGCGACGGTGGAGGCGGAGCGGGTGGTGTAGACCTTGTTGGGACGGCCAAAGAGGCGGAGGATCGGGGGCAGGTAGATGGGCAACAGAGGTTCGAACGCGGGGCCGAGGCGGGTGCAGGAGGCGATCAATTCGAGCGCGGTTCCGCTGAGTGCGCCGCGTTCCGTGATTATGGATCTGACCAAGGGCTTGGCGGTCCTCGGGTCGCGCAAGAGGGCGACAAAGTCGTCCTGGAACCTGGTCGCTGCGCCTCCTCGGACGACGGCCTGGAAGCGTTTCAACGCGCGGTTGATCTTTTCCCACGTGTCTTCGGTCTCGTTGAGGGCGAGGATGGCCTGGAGGGCGTCTCCCTCTCCGCGCAGGTCGCCCAGGGTCGAGATCTGTGTGCGGTGTTGTTGTCGCGTGTTGAGTGAACAGTTGCAAGAGGGCGAGAGCGAGCGAGGAGACTGACGGGGATCTTGTCGGGTTCTGCCTTGGGCATACTGGCGCCCTGTTCCTTCTGTAGCACTCCCTCCCTGGTTAGCTGGTTCTGTGCGTGTGTAGAGAGAGAGAAAGGGAGACTCTCCTCTCCTTCGACTCGGACAACTCGGCGATGGCTGAACCTCCGCGGAAGCGACAGCGCCGTGCCAGTGCTGACGAGGCTACTTGGAGCTATGCAATCGACTCTCCCGCGCACTACGCCTCGCACGCGCCGCCGACGCGATTCCAGCAACCGCTCCACTTGACCTCGTTCTCGTACTCGCCCACACGCCAACTCCTCCTCGAGGACGAAGACAAGGACAGCTCGCTCAGCTACTACCGCCAACCCAGGATAGGGAGCGACCTCAACAAGGGGTTCGAAGTCGCAGTCTGGAGGGACGGCACCGTCGACGAGGGACTCGATGCCTTGCTCTATGCGTAGGTCCGAACCACAGACTTGTATTGCAGCAGCGCACAAGGAAATGTAACCCCCCTCCCGCCAATCTGTACACAGCCTCGAAGCCTGGGCGAGCAAAGACTCGACCGGCGCGGCGGACGCCCAACTCGCAAAGACGGCCGTCATCACCTGGCGCGGCATGCTCACCAAACTCTTGCTCGCCGTCTACGAAGCCGACAACGTCAACAACGGAAGGAGGGCAGACGGATGGGACATGAACGCCATGCTCGTCGATGTGAGTCGAACGGGGTACTCCCTCCCTTCTTCTCGGATAAACCTAAAGAGTTCCCTCCCCCGCCACGCGCAGGACTGCCTCTACTTGGAAGAGTCGAACCCGCCTGCGAAACTCGCCGCCAAATCCGCCTCGGAACGAACCGGACCGGGCGCCCTCCCATCCTACTACGGCTACGCGTTCGAAGCCTACTGCACCACCTCCTCCGCCAACCCGACACCCACAGAAGAGGAAGAAGAGTTCTCCGCTCCGAACACGAACGTTCAGTGGTGTTCAGTCGTCAAGACCTCGCTCGGTTCGTTCCGCACCCTCGTCGGCGGCGAAGTCGACTGCGTCCGGCCGGGCGCAGACCCGCGCCACCTCGTCGCGACGAGCGACTTTGTCGAACTCAAGACCAACTTGGTCATCCAGAGTCAGAGGGACGAGGTCAACTTTGAGAGGTGCGCTTTCGTCCGTCTCGCCTGCGACTTGCCCAAGTTGCTAGGAGGCAAGAGCACGATTCCGCACCCCACCCAGCGTACTGACTCGCGTACCGCCCGGGGGTAAACGTCCTGCGCAAAAAAAAGGCACAAACTCCTAAAGCATTACGTCCAGTCATGTACGTACAATCACCAGTCTCCAGCCCTGTTCAAGGTGCGGGCGGCGCACCAACCAAAAAAAAAAAAAGAACCCTCTCGTACTGACTGACTTTTGCTTCGCACATCTTTGCCCCCCCCCCCCGCGCGAATCTCGCAATTCATCGGGAATCCACCGCTTCGACGCACGTACGCGTCCGGACAGTCCTCCTCGGCGTGCCGACTGTGACGGTCGGGTTCCGGACTCGACAGGGTCATCTCGCCGGTCTACAAAGCTTCCAAACGCTCGAGATTCCGCGATTGTGAGCGGGGGAAGGTATCAATGAGAAGGAAAAGGAAGCTGATGGTCTCCCTTTCTTTGCACACACACAGAGTTCGCGGCAAACCCCACGCGTGGGATCCGGCGGCGTGTCTCGCCTCGGCCGAAGCGCTCGTCGCTTTCATTCGAGACACACTCGCTTCCCACCATCCCACCTCTACTGCTACCCCCTCTTCTGGAGAAGACCATTTCCAAGACCAAGACGACTATCCCGTCTTTAGGGTCTCGTTCGGTCCCTCCTCCTCCTCCTCCTCCTCCTCCAACAACGACAACGCGAGGAATCCTCCTCCGTCCTCCTCCTCCTCCGCACCATCGCCTCGGCCGCCAATGGCAGTAACGATCCGCCTCCTCAGTCGCGCAGAAGTCGAACAGCAAGTCCTCGCAGGGAAGCAAGAGGTCCGCTCTCCCCCGACGACGACGACGACGACGACGACGAAGGCAGCAGGTCGGGATCGGATCGGGTTCTTGCCTCGCAGGTGGGTCGAGGCGGTCCACGAGCGGAGGAGGAAAAGACTCTCGACGACAAATGCGGCGACGACGGCGGGTGGGAGCGGGAGCGGCGGTGGCGTTGTCGCAGATGGTCCGCCGAACTCTTCCTCCGGAACAGGGTGAGTGCGGTCGAAGAGGTCCATACACGCCAGGCCACTCGACTGCCTCGGCGATGATTACTGACCCTTCGCTCTATACGCAGTCGTGCGGCTGCTGCAGGTGCATCTGCGCGGCCAATCCCGCCACCACCGCCGCCTCCGCCACCGCCGTCGCAGCAAGAATCGTCCCAGCCGCCACCACCGCCACTGCGACCGGCACAAACCCGACCCAATGGTGTAGCAGCCCTGCTCAAACGATAAATACACAACTTTTGCTCTCCTCCTGCATGACTCTGCTTAGCTGCACGAGAGACGAACGGAAACCCCCCGCGAGAAAGAAAAGAGAGAGCGAGTCATGTGAGGAGGGGTGGTGATTACACGACACGGCATTCCCTTATATCGAGAGGGGTGGGGAAATGTACGTCTATTCGCAAAACAATGGGCTAGTATAAGCGAGGACCGGTTTACGCGGTCGCCTCCTTGAGCCCTGTTGCGACGAAAAACGGGGACAAGGTCAGCGTACAGTCTCCCGGCGGCTATAGATGCATCGGGTATAAACGTGCAGGTGATCAGGTCGTTGCGGTCCTTCTCCTTTTGGTTTTCAAGACCCGGTTACGTGTAGAGGAGAGCGGGGGAGGAAGATGGCGAAAAAAGAGGCGAAAATTCGGGATGGAGGAGTCCAAGGGCTCGTGTCAGCTTCCCGCCACACACAGTACAGCAAAGTACCACCATAGTGTGTGTACGGACCTTCTTGAGGCCAGCGAAGGCCATCTTGGTACCCGGAATGTACTTCTCTGTAGGTGAGGGAGACGCAGGCGCTGTCAGCCTCCGTGCTTGTCTCGCAAGACTCGGGCGAGAGACGGTACGTACTCGGGTTCTCAAGGTAGTCAAAGAGGGTGTTCTCGTCCCTGTACGAGTGCGCAAAAACGGATACAGTCAGCACGAGAGTTCCGCGACCACGACGACTTCATCCACTCTCTTGTGCAAGTCCTTGTTGCGACGTACCAGTGGACGGCAGCCTTCTTGTTGGCCTCGGTGTACGAGAACGACTCGACCGAGCCGGACTGACGGCCGAACTGTAGGGCAGAAAAAAGGATGGTCAGATTCAACGTACTAGCATTGTTTTCCTCCCGACGCAAAACGCGCCAGGGCAAGACTGAAACTAGTAGAAGGGTAATGTGACGTACGAGACCGTGCAGGTTGGGGCCGACTGCATTTAGCGAAAAGTAATGCAGGTTCCCAAGGAGTCAGTCAACCAGGACTCGAGAAGAATGGGGAAGGGCATGCCGAGCGTTCGAGATCGGCACGGCGGAGAAGGACCCGCAAAAGACGGCCCTGACGAAATCGACTGACCCTTGTTGGCTGCAGGAACGTATGGCCAGATCAGTACGTGTACGCGGGAGGAGGACGAGAGATGACGCCCTCGGCCAATGACCGCGGGCGCAGCAGAAAGGGCAAAAGACTCACCACCACCGTCCTCGACGGTGTGGCACTGCGCACAGCTGCATTGCGGGGGAGTCATAGGTCAGTTCCTATTGCGTGACCAGTGCGCTCGCCGTGTGACACGCCGAGACGACGCGAGAGGAAACGGAGGTCGGCGGACGATCGCGTGCGTCCGACCAGACGCCACACTGCCGCACGCTCAATGGGGATGAAGGAGAGACGCACCGGGTCTTGAAGAGACCAGCACCCTTGGAGGCGTTACCTGTCCATGGAAGTGTGCGTGTCAGCCATACCGCGCGAGCCCAGTGGAGAAAAAAGCCCGGGGTGAGCTGGTGACGCCGCCGCCGCTCGTCTCGAGAGGCTCACCAGCAGCGAAAGGCACTGCGCGCACGCAAAGGGTTGAGAGGGTCAGCCATGCACGGTGCGACCAGGCACAGATCAGGTACTCACTCTTTGGTTTGGTTGGTGCGAACGGAGTGGAGTGCGACGACGGAGAAGAGGAGGAAAAAAAGCCAACACGCGCTCGCCCATTCGGAGGAAGACAAGCCGCGCCCAGCAGCCAATCGCCGGTCCGGCAGATCTCCTGGCCTCACAACTCGCTCCGATCCAGAGTAGAACACCTGTACATGACACACACAGTCCTCGGGAATGAACTCACGCCGCAAAATACCCTCCTCGAGGCCGCGATCCGACAGGAAAGCAGCACTCGCGCCTCGGGCAATCTCGGCAACTCGTGTTCACGCTTTGCACAGCTATAGACCAAGTCACTGGCAAAGCTGATGTGGTGCTGCGATCGGTTGCTTTACACCTTTTTCTGACCGCCGAGCGAGGGCGGCAGAGAAGCGAAACCCGCTTGGACGCGGGCTGATCCGGGGGAATTCTACACAAAAACACACACACAAAACGGGGGACGGACGCCTCTCGAGCGGAGCGGCGCGGTGCAAGAGGCTGATAATGAGGATCATTGTCGCCGCGTTCACGCCGCCGACGTGACGCCCGACTTGGCTCCGAAAGCGCGCACGACCCCTGCGCCAGTCGCCTCGCTGAGGCTCTTGGCGGCCCCCTCGACCGCCGCGACAGCGCACATCGTCTCGAGCCGACTCGGTTCCTTCAACCCGGCGCGGACTTCCTCCTCCGTCAACGGCAAAGGCGGCAACCCGTCCTTGGCGCGCTGCTCATTCTCCTGTCGCCGCTTCGCGACGTTGGGGTGAATCGCCTCGAGGCGGGTCCGCTCGCGCGCGAGTTGGCGCGATTGGAACTGCAGCGTCGAGAGGTGGGCTTGGTGCGTCTCGAGGGCCGACAGGAGGTGCTGCAACGGTTGGGTCAACGGGGCCGGGATCGCGGCCGACTGCACGTGCGCGGTCGACGACGGCGAAGGGAGCGAGAGCGGCGCGAACGAAGGCGTCGACAGCGAGGACGAAGAGGAAGCAGCGGTGGAGGAGGAAGAGGAAGAGGAGGAAGAGGCGGGGGCAGTCAGGGTTGCGAGGAAGGCGGTCAAGAGGGCGGACGAGTGGACGACGACCGGAACCTCCTCGAGGATGGTCGAGTGAATCAACTTGTTCTCGATCAGGCTGGAAGTTTTGGTCGGTCGGTCGGTCATGGAGCGAGTCAGCAAACGGGCAAATTGTATAGACGCGGAGTTCTGAAGCAGCGCACCTGGCCGTGTCAAACTTGCCGACGCGGTAAGCGTCGATGAAGCCCTGCGAGAGGCGGTACGCCTTGAGGGCGACGGCGCCTTGTGTTGCGCTGGCAATGTCTGCAGGCGCATGACGCGGTCAGCAAAGGTACATGCACGCGAGTCCAGAAGATTTCCAAGAAACGCACCGTAGACGAGCGCGATCCCCTTGCCGCTCTTGTTGGCATCGCCACTCGCGAGCTGCGCCGCCGGCCGAGGTCCCATCCCCGGTCGCGCCACCGGCTGAGTCTTGGCACCGCTGCCGACTCCACCGCCGCTCAGCTGGGCGCCGACGAGCGCCTCGACAAAGCCGCCCGTGGCGAGGACCTGACCGTTGTTGGTCGAGGTGTAGAATCCGACGACCGAGGCGTCGGCGTTGACGTCCGTCATGCGGTTGACGAGTTGAGCCGTGTACTTGGCGGCTGTCGTCCGGTGCAAAGGTCAGAGATCAACCCGCATCGTTTGGGAACTGCATGAAGAAACCGGGGGAGGACTCACCGGCCTTGACGCCCTTGCTCTCCTCCTTGGCGTCGGTCGGGGGGCCGGCAAAGGTACCAGCGGGGAGACCGAACGCGTTCGAGACTTCGAGGGTGCCCTCTGCGTCGATGCCGAACAGCTGACCGACAGCAGGGGTGAAAGTGACGGTCGCGTTGGACGTGTTGGGCGGCGCCGGGTTGACGGTGTGCGCCTCGCGCGAGTGCTTGATGATCTTCATGAGGGCCTGCAATTCCATCACAGGGTCAGTCACGGCGTTATAGATGGACGGGGTTTGCAACTGCCTCGGTGCTGCTGGTGGTCTCGATCGATGTGCACTGCGCCTGTCGCGCTCGAGGTTGTCCGCCGACCCCCGAGGCGCACAGCGGGAACATCCTGGCGTCGTATCCGGGCCTCTAGCGGTCCCCCTCGAGCCGTACAGGGCTCGTCGCGGGCGGTGACGGTTCGCCTTCAGCGCCAGCTCGACCTTGATCGACAGGACTGAGAGCGTGGCCGGCTACAGGCGGACCCAGGGAGGTGGTGACACATAGACCCGAGTGACTCACGAGTCCATCTACGCGTACGCGCTGTACGCGGGTCTCTGCGAGTCCCTTGTCGAAGCGAGCCTTTTGCTGTGCCGACTGGTGCTGCTTCTGCTCGACGACCTGCTCGACGACTTCGGGCGCAGGGGCTGCGATGCTGGCGAGGGTCTTGTTGGACGACATGGCTACTGCTCAGCTCGACTCGTGTGTCTCTCTCTGCAGTGCAGGAGCGGAGTGGTGAGTCGAGACTGGCGGTCCCTTGTCCCAAAGTCGAAGCGCGACGGCAGTTGCTGCTGCCTCGCTTGGTCGCTCCACTTCCACGCATCGCGAGGGGTCCCAAGTATCTCGAGCTAGTGTTTCAGCACATACTAGAATTACTGGCAGTGTCAGCGCAATTACTGCTGGGTGGGTCCGGCAACTCTCGCCCGCCAAAGTTGCCGGCTTGCTCCACTCAAGACTCCTCTCTCCCGCGACCCAACAACAACGACGACGACGACGACGACGATGGGGATCGCAGGCGCATTAGACTCTTGCAAGTTACTTTCAACCACGCGCTTCATGCGTCAACCCCCCGCTGACAGACACTCCTTCCGCAGACGAAAAGGCGCTCGTCTCCAACTCGTCAAGGATCGCGAGTATCGAGTCGTCCCTCCGGACCCTGACCTGGTTCTTGCCAGGTGCGCACCTCTCTCGCCTGGGGGCATCTTAGGACGACGATAATTGACGCGCTTGAACCCCGCGCAACAGGGCGATTCCAGGATGCTGAAGTCGCGTCCGAAGGCCGTCAGTTTCCTTGCTGCTCTCCGCCGCCGCCTCTTGTCGCACAGGATGATAGCGAACTGACGCCCGCACCATTACAGTCTACTCGGTGCTCAACCTGATCAGCCTCTACCATGACTCGGTCCTGCACCGAGCCGCGTCGTCTCTGCCCGCCCCACTCCGCCCTCCTTCGTCGTCCCACACCCGCTACACCCGCCACTTTGTCACCAACTCTCAGCCGTACAACATCCTCGCCCACACGCTCAGCGTCGTCCAATCCCTCGAACTGCTGATCGAGATGGCCGTGACGAAACGCGGAGGCGGGCGCGACAAGGCGGAAAAGACGGTCATTGCGATCGAGGCGATCAAGGCCGCGTTGCGCCTCGGACTCATGGGTGCTACCAAAGGGAGGACGGGGGTTCAACCTCCCGTCGCGGAGAGGGAGATGGACCCGGCTTTGTTGGCGATGAACCAGGAACGGCTCGCCAAGATGCAACGCGCGGCGACTAAACTCCACCATGGGACGGAAGCCACGGCGGCACCACCACCCCACAGCGCGGCCGACGTCTTGCTCAGGCAGTCGCATGGCGAGACGAGTCTCCAAATCGGGATGGCAAAAGTCGAGACTGAGCGGGAGGACGAGCCCGAATTCTGGACGGGCCCGAGGACGGGATACGTTCGCCCGACGCTGGCCTCGCTGCGACGACGAAACGGTGACGCACCACCTCCGGGAGACGCGACTCTGACGCTGACGGCGGCGGCATACACGACCAAGGACGTCGGCAAGGAGTACCTCATGTCGAGGGTCCTCACGGTCGAGGATGTGAGGAGACCAGAGGACCTCGTCTCGAAAGCCAAGGGGATCAAGAAACTCGCAGAGATTATCTACATCCTCCGACCTCTGATCTACGGTACGTGTGCCCCTCCAGACCCGGAGCGTGGGTGTGAGCTGTGAACTGACCGCCGCTGACTGCTGTTCGCGATGATCAGTAATCGCGATGCGCAAATACGGCCGCCGCCACACGCTCCCGTACCTCCTCTCCCTCGCGCTCGAGTACCTCGCCTACTCGCTCCGGTGTTCGTCGACGTCGCGACTCGCGACGAACAAGGCTTCGGGGCCGATGTTGCCGGTCAAGACGGAGACCGAGTTGGAAAGGCAAGAGACGAGCAAGAGGGCGAGGCAGTTCTGGTGGTACCTCGTGCGGGGACCGGTTTGGGAGGGTTGGACAAAGTATGCGCCCTCCTCCTCCTCCTCCTCTCTCGCCCGTTTTTGGCCTCGCTTTCACCCCGGAATAAGGACACTGACATTCTCCGAGTGATAACCCTTCCCGCGTGTTCGTTCGCGCGCACGCAGACCTCGACTCGAAGCGATCGCGGGCAAGTTCCAGGACAAGCCCTTGATCGGGTTCGTCTCGACGTTGCTGCAAGATTACGTCCCCCTCATCGACGAGTACTACTACTGTGAGTTTTCTTTTTACTGCCCCCCGATCCCTATGCGCGACTATGAGCACAGACCTAGACAGCAAGGGTTGGCTGACTTGGATCATTCACTCGTCCGCAGACACGGCATAGAAGAGAGCTGCTGCTTCTTTTTTTCCTTTCCCCCGGCTTGCTCGTTCTTCTCCCTTTTCGGTTTCCTCCGTCGTCGAATGGATGTATGTCATACGCACAGGATAAACGAGCTCTCGCTGTGTACATCGATCGTCGCTTGTAGAGTTTCCGCTGTGTCCCTCTTTCCCGTGTTGTCAAAACCCGTTTTGTCTCTTTCCCAGTTCTGGGCTGGGCACATGTCCATCGTTCTCAAAAGTGGCACGATCAGAAGGACAGGAGCGCGTGGAGGCGTCTGCAGGGCCGCCTGGTGGAATGGATCTTGCAGGGAAAAGAAAGGATCGAGGTTCCGGCGAGGGTGTGAAGAGAGGAACTACGAGAACAAGCTAAGAGCTAGAGCTCGCCATCCCGGATCGCTCCTGCGACTCGCGTATCCAGCGCGTCGTTCTCATCCACCGTGTGATCTCCTTCCCTTTCTCGGTGGTGGTGCTGCTGCTGCGAATCCGGCGACATCATGGCCTCGACGCCGAAATTCGGCATCTGACTCTCGCCACTCCTGGTAGGCGCGTCCGTCTTGAGTTTCCGAGCCTGTGGAGTAGACTCGGTCGCACGACGAGTCGAGGAGGAGGAGGGTTCGGCGGACGTCGCTGTTCCGAGAGGAGGAGGGGACGGTGCCGCCGCCGCCGCCGCTCGTTCGGCTTCGGTGCGCGCGCGGGTCTCAAACTCCGAGACCGGTTCGACTTGAATTTGCCGAGGTTCGAGCTCTTTGTACGGTTGTGACAACGATCTTGAGTCGCGGTTGCCGCCCTTATCGACGGCAGGGATCGTGAGCGCCTCGACTTGTTTGAGCGGTTTCGACAGGGAGGCGCCGCCGTCGCCCTCGACGGCGGTGACGTCTCCGAGTGGTGGTGCTATTGACGACTCGACCGTCGTCGTTGCGGGCGCGCTTGCCTCTCCTTCAACACGGCTTGACCCTCTCGGGGGCATGGGCGGCACAGGTGATCGTCGCCGATGCTCCTCCTCCTCCAGTTCCAACTCGCGCGCCAATCGTTCGAGCGCATCCTCGTCCAGAGTGTCCTGATCGATCCCCTCCAGCAGGTCCGTGTCGACCTCGCTCGCCAACGGGCGTCGGATCGGTCGAACGAAATTGACTTTTTCGAGTTTGAGAGGCGCCGTCGAAGGGTACGAGGGCGTGAACTGCTGCGTGTGCGAGAACTGGTAACCGCCCGAGGGGTTGTGGTTCGACGTCGAAGTCATCATCGAGCTAATATCCTCCCCGGACCGCCGTTTACTTTGGCTTGCCGAGAGCAGAGACGAGTAGGTTTCTTCCGGGGAGGTGGAAGTCAGTTCGCGGGCGAGCGAGGCGAGTTCCTCCTCTGTCAAGTCGAGGTCGGCGAAATCGTCGATCGACGGTTTCGGTTTCGACAAGGCTGCGTCGAGTCGGTTGGAGTTCGAGTTTGAAGCGGAGGTGGTCGAGGCCGAGGGATGTCCGCTTGAGGGAGCAGTCGCAGCTTGTGAAGTCGTAGCGGGGGCGTTGGTCACCATCCCGGAGAAAGCGGAAGGTGCGGCGGGAGGGCAGGTCCGAGGCGCATCGAGCCGGAGGAATTGTCGCAATTCGCCAAACTCGACCCTGCGTCACGTTTCCTTTGGTCAACGGGATCCTTCCGCTTCCCGCCGGCTCTGGAAGGTCCTTCTCCTCTGCGTGCCAAGACTCACGCTTCGTCCATGTCCTCGATGGATCCGACCGGTTCTCCGTCGACGAGGACGAACGGCAACTCGTTCTTGCCGCCGTTCTTGCGCTTCCAGAGTTTCTTGGCCTCTTCATCTCCTGCGACCTGCGGAGTGCATCACATCGTCTGTCGGCGCGCTCTAGAAGATCCGCGGGAAGCGGGGGAAAAAGACGCACGTCGTGTTCTCGGTACGGGACGCGAGCCGAAGTGAGCGCGCGGCGAGTCCGTTCGTGCCTCCCTCGGATGGCAGGGTTGGAGAGGATCGATGTCACGAATACGTCGATGCACGGACCACCTGGCTGGACAGCGGCAGCCGAGGTCGATGGTGATGATGATGATGACATTTTGCGGAGGATGAAGCTGCCCCAAAAGAGGCGGAGAGAGGAAGCAGATCGTTCGGTTGCCAGTCGACTGCCTCCTGTAGCGGTCTCGGACTTGGGATGTGATGCTCTGGCGAGTCGAGTGAGCAGGCTAAAGAGCAACAAAAGCCGTCCATCTCGAAACTTGTCGCCGTCATTCGCGGTTAGCTCCAACATTTCTCGCACGGTAGGATCGCTAGATCGCTCCAGCCAACAGTCAGGTGCACCAAAGCTCCTGCGGAATTCCGTGAACCTCGCCGGCGACCGCGCAGGAGCTGTCGGAGCTCTCTCTCTCTCTCCGATTCGGCACCTTCGCGTTCGATCAACAACGACAACGGTCGCGACCCGAGAGGGACTAGGGACGAGCTCCGTCGCGCAAGATATCACCTGCTGCTGCTATGCTCGCTTGAATCTTGAGGCGCGCAAACCGGTGGTTATTGGCAGGCGCAGGCAAGTCGGGCAGCCCCTTCTCCCAAAACCTCTCTCTACCTGGCTCACGAGGCTAACACTCGGGCGAGCACGGTCCCGACAGTCGCCTACGTCGCCTTCCTCCTCTCACTCATCGCCGAACCAGTCCAGCGCGCCTTGATCTACCTCCATCCGGTCCGGATCCCGTTCCACACCGATTTCTCGAAACCCGAACTCGTCGGCTTTGCGCCGGGCAAAGTCCTCCCGTTCAACCTCACCACCGAGGATGGCGCCGTGCTCGGAGCGTGGCAGGTCTTGCCGAGGGAAGTGTATGAACGGGCGGTCGAGGAGACGTATGGCGAGTTGGAAAGTATGCCCGAGGGGCCACTACCCCCGAGCGTGTTTGACGCCGCTCTCGCGTGAGTCTTTCTGCTTCTTTTTGCTCCTCAAATCAGTGAGAGCTGAACCCCCCGAATCCGCACATATCTGCAGCGACCCCGATCGACCGACCGTGATCTACTTCCACGGCAACGCCGCCACCCGCGCCGCGAGCAACCGCGTCCGGACCGCTCGGCACTTGACCGACCTCGGCGCCAACTTTGTCATCATCGACTACCGCGGTTTTGCCGACTCGACGCGGTTGCCTCCTCCGTCGGAAGAAGGGTTGTTGGTCGATGCGAGGCGCGTGTGGGATTATGTGAACCGCGAGAAAGGCGTGCCGGCGGAGCGGATTGCCATCATGGGACAGAGTCTCGGGACGGGGGTTAGTGCCGGATTGGCGGGCAGGCTGGCCAAAGAAGGTGAGCTTGGTTGAGGGCTTTCGTGATCGGGACACAAGGCTGGGCAGGCCTCGCTGATCCTTTTCCTCCGGACCGACAGGGCTCACGCCGCGAGCAGTGATCCTCGTGGCCCCCTTTTCGTCCATCGCAGCCCTATTGGAAACGTACAAGCTAGGTGAGCGCGATCCTCCTGTTGCTTGTTCTGCGGGCGCTCGATGCAAGCCGCGTCGAGCGGCAAAAAGCTGACCCTCTTCTTGATGTATGGTCCTCGCTCTGCAGGCAGCATCGTCCCGCTCTTGTCCCCATTGCGGATCGTCCCGGGTTTGCTGGACTCGGTCTTGCGATTGCTCCGAACGCGCTTTGACACTCGAGGCGTGATCGAGGTGAGAAGAACCGCCGCTGCTCTGTTTGCTTTCATTTCCAAAGGGGAGAGGCGCAGCAATTGACCGACGCGGGTCCTGACCGTGCCACAGACTATCAGCGCGCCAATCTTGATCCTGCATGCTCACAACGACCCTGTCATTCCGCTTTCGCATTCTCGCACCTTGACCGACCACCTCCTCGCGCCGTTGTTGCTCCCATCACCGGCTGCTGCTTCCCAGGCGACGGAGCTTATGGCGGCAGAGAACGGGAAGGGGAGGGACGACCTCGTCCGCGAGTACAAGGCCGGAGGGTGGGGGGTCGTGAGTCGGTTCGAGAGGCAGGAAGGGTTCGGGCCCGTGATCTGGGCAGAGGTACGGTCCTCTTCCTCTGTCATTCTTTTCCGCCGCAAGGCACGTCTGGTTGACCTTGACGTTCCCGTGGACCAGGCACTGAAAGGCGCGCACAACGAAATTGGGACGCATGAGTACTCGATTGAACTCGGTGAGTCGCGAGTCTGGGGTTTCCTCGTCCGTCTGTCGGCTGTGGCTTTCACGCTGAATTCAATTGCCCTCTTGGGCGTGATTGGTCGACAGTGCGGAGGATGTTGTTCCCGAGGGGCGTGCGACAGCTGAGATAGACTCCCTTCGCTTCTACTTGGCCGCCTGTTTTTACGCCCGGTCGGGGACGGAGGGCGCTCACGCCCGTTTAAAGGGCAGCGTCGACCCATGTTGGAGAGCATGAAAGACCAATATGCAGCAAGGAGAGAACGCGTCTTCGAGGCCTGACAGAACAGTGTCGACAACACGGACAGAGCAAACGGACCATGTAGGGAAATGAGCCTAGCGCTGTGCGAAGAGCAGCTCCAGAAGAATGCATACACTGCCCTGTCTGAACCGCAGCGAGAGGAAGAGCGGTTGGCGCGAAGAGCGAGACGTCCGGTCGGCGTCGCGGAGGGCGGACTTGGTCTCCCGATCTGCACGTTCACCCGCCCCGCGCCCGTTTGTACGTACACACGTCGGATTCTCTCGTCTCGGTGACGGTGCTGTCCGGCGGCTGGACCGCCTGCCCAAGACAGCGAGGAGGATGGTCATCGGCTCGACTCTTCTCGGAGTCGGGCTCATCAAGGCTGCAGCAGGACCCACGCACGGATAGAAGCTGACATGGACGTGCTCTCTATACATCTGTCCTCGAACCGCCCTCGCCGCGCCTCTCATTTTCGCCGCCGATTGCTGTCCGCCCCGCCTCGCCTCGCCTCGGCTCAGCACCTCCTGTTCGACTCTCAGCGACGAGCCTCGTCCAAACCGTACTAGCTAGACCCAATCGCAGCCATGTCCGCCGCTCTGCTCCGATCCGCCCTCCCCCGCCGTGCGTTCGCCGTCGCCGGCCCGACATCCCAAAGGCGTCTCGCTTCGGGCGGAGTCCACTACAACGAGCCGACCGGAAGGCTGTTCGGCGAGCACGTGCGTACAGGTCCATCTGTGTGTCAGGTATGGTTGGCCATAGCCCAAGGCTGACTCCGTCGCTGCGATGTCCGCTGTCCGCACAGCCTCCTGCACCAGGTACGCTCCTCTCCCGATTCTAACACATCGGCAAAACACGCAGCTGACTCTGAGAACGACCAACAGGCCAGAAGCGCGCCAAGGAGGACTGGGAGAACATCTACTACTACGGCTTTGGCGGTTCGATGCTCCTCGGCGCGATCCTGATCTACTACAAGCCCGACACCTCGTGCGTTCCTTCGCCTCTACCTCGGCAGTGTTGGAACCGTCTCCCGCCACGAATGGGGCTCAGCTGATGTCTACACGTTTCGGTGGGACGCACAGGATCGAAGGCTGGGCGCGGCAGCAGGCCAAGGAGAAGATGGCCGCAGCGGGCGAGACGGTCAGTCCCTCTGACCTTCACTTTCTGCTCACGGGTGCATGCCGGATACGTGCACGCAACGCGGGCATGGATCTACTCCGACGGAGAGATTGACGACACCCTTCTGCGTCGCTTCCTTCTCGCAGCCGTCCTACCAAAAGTCGTCCGAGTAGGGTCCTTTGGAACGGTAGACGGGTTGGTTTCTCTCCCTCAATGCATCTGTGTTCACACGCTTGGATCGAGGCTGCCGCCTGCCTGACCGTTTCCCCGTCACGTTGAGCTCGAGGCGCATGCTGCTGTCGCGACGCGCACAAACCTCCTCCGCTCAGAAGCGTCGGGCACGGGTTGTCCGCGGTTTTTCTCCAAGCCGCCGGTCTGGAAGAATCGCTTATCGCCTACCCTCCTTTCTCTCTTGTCTCAACGAGTGCGCCGAGCATAACTTACTCTCGCTTGTTGCTCGCGTGGCGACATCATGTCTTCCTCGGTACCCGGTACTTCCGTCCCGCGAGCAGTGCTGCGGCGCTTCTCGGCGCCCCTGGCCCTTTTGGGGAAGCTTGCTGTCGGCCCGGCACGATGGAGACAGCGCCTCTCGAATTTAGCTTACCAGAATGACCCCGACATTTACCGAGCGACACTGTGGTATGAATGGGCACTGGAGCGAGCCCGGCGTTACATCGAGACGTATAATACGCCGGAGACAGCAAGCAATCATCGGCGATGGACGAGGCCGGAAACCTGGCTCGAGCGGAAACATCGCACCCTGAAGGACGCTTTCACCTCGGGCCAATTACTGCCGGTGGACGTTGCGGATCAGGTTGTCCGTCACCGCTGGCCTGTACTTATGCTTGCCAGACTGCGTCGCTAACGCTGTGAGACCTTCTGGTGCAGATGGAGATTGACATTGATGTCCTACTCGAAGACCTTGAGCTTGTACGTTTCTGCCCCGATGTTGGACCTCCCGATGATCTTGTTCTCAAGCCAATGGCTGACCAGATCATTCCGCCTACCTGAACAGATCTTAGCTCCCGGGCTGCCAGGAGCCCAAGAAGCGCGTCAAGAATACCAATCGAAGGCGCATGCAGCGTGGGAAGCTCGACAACAGCATCTCAGTGGTTTCGTGCACTATCATGGCCGGCAAATGAGGTCTCCTACGGCGCAACTTCTTCCCCTCCGGGCCCACCGCATGGAAGCGTGCCGCAACGGGGCCGAGTCACTGGATCAAATCTCGCTCGAGCCCTGCAAGCCTTGGAGTGACGAGATTTTTCAGTTCACCTCCCGAGCGGTTGGAGTCCTGGCTTTTCGTGAGGAAGACACCCTCCAAGAAATACTGAGCCTCCTTGTCAAGGGCATGACTGCCTGCGCCATGCTAGATCACTTCGGAGCTGGGAGAGGGAACAGAGACGCGGAAACAATTGCAGTCAGTTTTGCTCCTGCTCGTGGATTGCTGTGTACTGACGACCGTGCCATTCCTTTCCTTGCAGAGCTACTGGTGCATCCCTACCATTGTCCATCGCATGGTGTGTTACGCACTTTACCTCATTCTTTGACGAAGCTCACCCTAGTGGCAAATAGCTCGAAGAAGATCCCACCCTCGTCAATGAAGTCAATCCCGAGTGGCTCAACGCTGCGAGCTACCGTTGCCCGCGGATCTTGCCGCCAGCAGTCAACTTGCCTGAAATCCCCAGGTTTCTGCTCGAGGGGGAGGCGGAACGCTCACTGGCCCGTCTGGGACTGCGTGCGCAGCGGCGGTACAAAATCTCGGCAGCAGGACGGCAGCGGCGCTGGAGCACTGTAGCGATGTGACGGAGTGTAGGAACGAACTGCAAAGCTGTACAGGCACTGTGGTTGTCTCTGCGCAATCGTCGAGTGCGAGCCCATGATGAAAAGGAGAGTGGCGAGTCGCGACTGTGCGTAGTTCCCCTCTTCTGCGAGTCTGCGGGGTTGGCGCTGGACCAGAATACGCATAGGCGTGCCACTTAGGCGGGTAAAAGTCAGGCTGAGCGCAGGGTGTGAACAGGCATTTCTCATCAGCGCTTTCCGAGTGTGGCTGTGCACCTCGTCTCGGATCGAGGTTGCTCGTCTCTGCGTACTCTCCTCCGCACGCTCAAACACCATGAAGTTGGATGCGACAGGTCAGTCGGAACCGTTCCCGCTGACCTTGATAGCCGGCTAGCCACGCGGGGTCACGGCTCGGTCTCTCTCCCTCGAGCTCGACATCTCCTCGCTCAACCTCTGGATCAAGTCGCTCATACGCTTATGGTGGAACGCAGATCTGAGGTATATCAGCTCCGATGCATTTCGAGTCCTCGCAGCGGTAAGCATCCTCCCGCTCGGAGCCATCCTCGCGAACCTGCAGCTGATGAGAATTTCTCGCCAACATCACCTTTCTCTCGCCGCCGACTATCCCCACCGTGCCTGTTCGGTTCACGCTATCTGTGCCGCAAACGTACGCACCGATGGGTCGCCCATGCCCATGCGCCTTCCCTCCGGCATCCACTCTCATCCAATCGGGATCCTCTCTTTCCCTCGCCCAGGTCGAGCAAGGCAGCAAGAACCACGAGATCGTTCCTTCTGCCTTGATTGCTCAGCTCGCCGGCGCCCGATCCGGAGGCGTCAACAAAGCGTTGGGAGAACTCGCCAAGAAGAAACTGGTCGCCAAGGTCCAGAATGCGAAATGTGCGTCGGCGCTGTCCATCCTGTCTCTCCGACTGAGCTGACCAGTGGTGACCCTACAGATGAAGGATACCGGTTGACGTACGGAGGATACGATTTCCTTGCTTGCCGAACGTTCGCCAAGCGCGACACGATCTACAGCGTCGGGAACCAGATCGGGACGGGCAAGGAGAGTGGTGCGTGGTCTCTTTGCTCGAGCCCTCCGTGTATGCGAGGACACTGGGAAAAAAGGGCCTCATGCGGGACTGTCACGCAGATATCTACGTCGTCGCGGACGAAGACGGTGCGCAGATGGTCATGAAGATTCACCGGTGCGGCCCGACATTTTCTGCCCGCCCACGAGATCAATATGTTTACTGTATATTCTATCACACAGACTCGGTCGCATGTCGTTCCGAGCGATCAAGTCGAAGCGCGACTACCTCCGCAAGGGGCAATCGGCCAGCTGGATGTACATGTCTCGGTTGGCGGCCATCAAGGAGTACGCTTTCATGAAGGTGCGTTTCTTCTTCTCTGCATGTTGCATCAGCGCCCTTTGGGCGTCTTCTGGCGGAACCGCGAGACTGACGGGACACGCACGCCTGCAGGTCCTGCACGAGCACGGTTTCCCTGTGCCACAACCTATCGACCAGTCGCGGCATTGTCTGATCATGGAACTCATTGATGCCTTCCCTCTGTGAGCTTGCCTCGACTCTGCTGACTCGTGAAGCTGTTGCCGAGCTTTGTTCGCTGACTCGCCCCTTCCGGATGGTCGAATCGGTCAGTCGCCAAATCGCGTCCGTCCCGTCTCCTGGCGCCCTCTACTCTTCCTTGATGGACATGATTGTCCGTCTCGCCCGGTCCGGACTCATCCACGGCGACTTTAACGAGTTCAACCTCCTGATCCGGGACCATCGCACCGATGCCGAAAAAGACCGCGACGACGAGACGGTCGATGACCGCGAAGCGCGGATAGAGCGCGAAGGCGGAGACTTCCCCGTCAAGGTCGAGCTGGAGGGAGAAGAGTTTGAAGAGAGGCGGAGAAGGGAGAGGGAGGGGACCTTGCTGGAACCGGTCTTGATCGATTTCCCTCAAATGGTCAGCACCGATCATGCCGACGCCGAATAGTGAGTCTTCCTCGCACTCGTCTTGACTCTCGTCCTATATCTTTTTCACGTTCGCGCATGTGCTCACCGAGTACCGAACCCCGCCCCACAGCTACTTCAACCGCGACGTCGAATGTGTCCGGACGTTCTTCTCTCGCCGCTTCAAGTACGAGTCGAGCGTCTACCCCAAGTTCTCGAGCACGATCCGCGACGGTGTTCGCGAGTTTGACCTGGACGTCGAAGTCGCCGCAAGCGGATTCAAGCGCGAGGACCGCAAGGCTCTCGACGACGTGCGTGATTCGGACCTCACCCAGGAGGGAGGGTTCGCAGTCGCTGACCTTCGCCCTTGACGTGCTTGGCAACAGTACATGGCCGAGCTTGCCGCCCACGACGCTGCGAACGGAGAAGTCGCATCTGACGAGGAGTACAGCGACGAATCGGAACGGGATGACGACGACGAGCAGGAGGAGGTGGCAGAGGGAGCTGCCGGATCCCAAGCGGTGGTGGGCAATGCTGTTGCGGGACTGCCGGACGTCGGCGAGCTGCGGATAGCAGAACCGGCGGGTGAAGAAGAGGACAGCGAGGAGCGAGACGACAGCGAAGAGGATGAAGACGACAACGAGGAAGACGGGTCCGAGGAAGAGCAGAGCGGCGAGGAGGAGGAGGAAGGCGACCGACGAGCAAAGAAGGAGCGCGCGCCGCGAATCGGACGACGACCAGTGCGGAGCGGCCAGCGCGACGTCGAAGCGATCGTGACGGCGTCTTTGACGAGGTCGAAAGCCCAGCAGGACCGGAGACACCACGGCAAGAAGCCCGTCAGCGCGAACGTGCTCGGGCGACAGAAAGGCTCGAAGAAGAAGCAGAATGCGAACGCGAGGGAGGCGCGAGCCGCGAGCAAGCAGGGAGGCGGTCGCGGAGGGGACTTCTGGTAGATTTTTCGAGCTCTTTTTCCTCATGTTGTATCAATCTCATTCCGACGACCGTTGGGAGCGACTGGTACGAGTTTTGCAGTGGCTATGTGCAGCTAGGCAAGACGGCGATATTAGGGCATGGTACAAGGGATAACAGGATCACTCGACTGTCTATGTCTATTAGCGGGGCTCAGCGGCCGGAGATGAGAATCGGTACTGCTGACTCTGCACCCGTGCAGGGCTTATGATTGTCTATGGATGCCGCCAGAGCGACGTGCCTCCTACGCCAGCGCAGAGGTTGTGGTCCGTCAAGAGGTCGCGGGCAAGTACGTCCTGGGCAAAAGAAATCGCTCCATCGTCGGTCAGCTCCGCGTTCGGAAATGGCCAGAAGCGGAAGAAAGACGCACGATGTAAGCCGAACCGTAGTCAGCTACGCCGAAGGAGATGAGGACCGTGTCGTCCAAGAAACCGTGGTTCAGGCCGAGTCCGTGCCGTTTCGTCGGCTTCTCCCACGCCATCGAGACCGTAAAGATCGGATCCGCCTGGTTCGTTCCGGAGTAGGTGAGCGGTTTCGAGACCGAGATGTACTCATACGGTGCCGTCACGTTCCAAGTGACGACGTGTCGAACGTAGTGCAGGTACGGCTAGGAGCAGGAGGGAGGGGTCAGAGTCGGTTTGGGCTTGCTCGGAACATTTGCCCGACTGCACTCACGAGGGGATGGTACTTGACGTGAATGATGGACATCAGTACCGTGTTGTGTACATCCGGCACGCACTCGCCGCGCTTGCACAACGTCGCGCGCAGCAGCGGAGTCGCGTGGTGCAGGTGCACGCGGTTCATGTCGGCGCCGAGGAGGTCCGTCAAGCAGTTGTGCGACGGCGCGAGCGGGTCGAGTGGGCGCAGGGTCAAGTTCGGGACGTATTTGTAGATTTGCTGCGGGACGAGCGAGACGTGGAAGAAGAGCTCGTCGTTCTCGCCGAGGAAGGGCGACCAGTTCTTCTCGATGCTGGCGAGGGCGGCGCAGAGGATCAGCATAGGCGCGGCAGGGATGAAGGACCTCATGACATACTTGTACTGATTCTCCCGGATCAAGTCTGTAAGAGGAGCAGTGGAAAGAAAGCAGAGACGTCAGTAGCCGCTTGAAGGGTAACTCCTGCTTCCGGAGCCTGCCACGCCCAACTCACCCGTCTGTTCCCTGAACTGCACCGGCGCATTCCAACCCGCCCGTTGGAGGGCCTTGTCCAATCCGGGAATGACCATCCTCGCGTCGATGACATACAACGCGCGGCAGACGTTCGGCATCCTCCCGTTCTGAGAGTAGATCAAGAGGGGCTGGCCGTCGTTGGTGAAGAAAAGGCGAGGGTCTTCGGGACCGATGAACTGGTTATAGTCGGCTGCGAGGCGGCAAAGACGGGTGTCAGAAAAAAAAGGAAACGTCGCGGAGAAAGGCGAGGATGGAGCTTTTACGATTGTGGCACCGCATGTACTCGACTTTGCGTTTGGCGGGCAGGTCCAGTGTCCACAGTTCCGACTCTCGAGCCAGGTACGGCAATTCGAGATGCGCGCGCTTCATCGGCAGCAGGAAGCATCTGCGGCTAGCCTCGTCAGCCTACCGAACCGTCAAGAAGAGCGGCGCACTTCGAAAACGACGACACACGCACCCGATCAATTTTTCCCACCGCGTATCCTCGCCCTGAATGACTTCGTACTTCTCCTCCCCGCGAGATACAAACCTGTCCGGGGTGCAAGAGGGAAAAGGTCAGGACGATCCCGCGCCATCCTCTGTTGGACGAAGCGTGCGGGAAACGTACACGTGTCGCCATCCGAGCCCGGCCTGATCAGGTAGGACCAGTATACTCGGGTTGAACGCTCCTCCGACATAAGGGTCGACGAGGTTCTGTGGTACCCCACGCATGCGAGAAGCGCCGACATGCAACTCTCGATCAGCCGCGATTCCGTCCAGGGTTGGGAAACAGAAAGCCCTCACCATGAAGCCATACGGGTTCGACCTCGACTCGAGGATCTTGGCCTTGTTGGCCGAAGGCGGATACCCCTCTGGGACCAACGCGAGTGCCGCACTGCTGCTCGACTTGAGCACCTCGTACGATTTCGCGGCCGTCGCGCCTCTCCTACCCCGCCCGGGTCCCAACCGCCTCGAGGAACCGATCGCGTCCGAGGGTGAGAGGAGGAGGAAGAGGGCGATAAGAGTCACGGTCGCGAGGAGGAGGAATCGTCGGCGCGGGGGGATCACGGCGAAGAGGGTGCGGAGAGAATCGAGAGGGGTCGAAGAAGTCCCGGCCGAACGGAGGGTCTGGCGACTCGAGAACAGTGAGCGATTCCGAACGTCGTTGACGATACTGCAAGCGTAGAGAGAGAGACGAATCAATTCCTGCCTTCCACAGAGTTCCCGCGTCTGAGAATTGTAAGAGTCCCGGGCTCCAGAACCGGCACACGTACCCTGTCAATCCCTCCGTCTCGTACACGCGCTTCCACTGCTTGAGGACTAGCTTTGCTCGCGAGAGCACGTCGTCCCAGGTCGGTTCGGAAGTTGCGGTGGAAGCGAAAGCGCGAGTTGTTCGAGCAGACGATCCTCCTCGTTCCCTCTCATCGGACCGCCTCGCCGAGGTTGGCGCCGTGGCAGCATTGCGGAGTGAATGATTGCCGCCACCCTGCTGCTGAGTAGGAGGGATGCGCAGGGTCCCTTCCTCTGCTGCCAGCGCGAGAGCGGCTTCTTCCTCGAACCGCTTGCCTTCGCCTCCCATGCTGCGAGAGGCCGACGGCGCCAAGTACTTGCTGCTGCTGAATGCGGATCCTCTCGGTGGCGATACGGAAGGCGACGCGAACGGCGAGATTCCTCCGTCTTCGCTCGTCGGCGGACTGGTGTTGCTCGTCGACTCGTCGACGACGGACGATGGCGACGTCGACGTGGCGAGGGAAGACAGCGACGGCCTCGAAAGCGACGACGAGGAAGACCACGGTTCGCTAGGTCGCATAGTGGTATCTCTTACGCCAGGATTACAGCGTGTAGCGAGACGGCTTGATGGAGTCGACAGTACTGCGGGTCGATTCGATCTTGATCCTCCGTAACAGCGCTCGCCTGGCGTGCTGTTGCGGACCTCTCTGCTGTGCAAGCTGTCTGCTCAGTCTGCCGCTGCCTCGAAACTGTCTGCCTATGCTAGGGCAGACAAGTGCAGCCCGTTGCGAGGACGTCAACTCATTTTGCCTGCGCGTCCCGCCTCCCGGCCGCGGTTTCGCACCGCGTACGAGAATTCCTGCCATTCTTAAATATACGCATTGCCAGAGAAACAACCTCGTATCATGCGCATCTCGGATTTCTGCCCTGTCTTTTAACTCGCTCTCAAGCCGCCTCTGCGATTCAGCGATAGCCTAGACCTAGGCAAATTATGCATATGCATACTGTGCCGGTAGTGGGGAAAAGACACTGGTCAGCTGTCCCTACCCATGCTCGCGGAACACGTCCCTGCGCACAATGAGTATCGCGTGACGATCGTGCCACCAAAAGGACGACCCGCGAGCTGACAGCTGTGCTGGGTACCCTGCGTTGTTATCGGAACGTCTTGGCGATACACCTGGGCAGTTTAATTTAACAACGCACGGGAAGGAAGATGGAGCCCGCAAAGCCCCGTTCATGCCAGACAGAAGACGTCCCCGGTTACTCGTGGGCTCTGATTACCGTGCGAGCCCTCGAGCCGTCTTCGAAACGCAATAAGGCGACTGCGGAGAGCGCCTCGGAGTCAACACGGACCATCAATGCAAACGGTGGCCTCGTGAACGATGTGCGCCCGAGTCCGGATGGGCCATCAAGACGGATATTGGGAGCGCGGTGTCTCCCGGCGAGCATGAGCGAAGTCGACCCGAGCGCGCCGAGGCCGTCGGCTGAGAGAGACGATGAGTGTTCGCAAGGAGGATGACTCCGTTTCTGCGTGGAGTAGAGCCGGTTGAAGGCGGACATTCTTGAGTGAAGGATGCAGGGTGCTGGTCTTTGGGCGCTCTGGAGCTGCGAGGTCGCTTCGGAGCACGCGTCTCAAAGCGCTGCAAGCCAAGACAGCGTAGATCCATCTGGAGAAAGCGGATAGTTTGAAGCACTAGGTAGATAACGAGGAGCAGCCGTCGGTGAAGTGACTAGTGACGCGAGCCGCCGCCGGAGTGCGCACGTGTGGCGAGAAGCAAGGTGAGAAGAGCGAGCGCGAGAAGCCGGAGTGGTCTCGCCTTGAAGCACACAGACTCGTACCATGAGCGTAGCCGCCTGTGCGTGGCACAAGCGAAAGGACAACATGATGAACGTGGCGAGTTGAAGCACGACGAGGAGGCGGTGCAAGCGCGGTCGAGCTGGGGCAGCGCTGTCCGTTCGACGCGACTTTGACTTTTCAACTCGCTACACTCGCGCACAGCCGCACGAGCGTCGACAGGCAAGGCAGAAAGCCAGCAGAGCCTCTCACTCGCGGTCTGACCTCCATCATGGCGGACGTACGTACCCCCGCTTGCGTCAGGAACCCGCCTTGGGACAAATTGTTAGACTCACCTTTGCCGACTCGACTCTACACAGCAACAATTCACCCAGTCGCTCTTTGCGACTCTCGAGCAGACTATTGCTCCCGACACGCAGGTCATCAAGGCGGTGCGTGGCGAAGCCTCGTTCCTTCGTGACGACGACCAATTGCCGAGCGACGAGAGCTGATCGTCCCTTCTGGCGCGTCCTCATGTGAACAGGCTACTGTCCAGCTCAACACGACCTTCTACACCGACGCGCGATGTGTTCCCGCCTTGTTCGAGATCGCCACCAGCGGTGCCAACGCCGGAGTGAGCAGCCCTCCTCTCCCCGGATGTCAACGACGATGCGACCTCTAGCCTGCATTCGCATCGCCAGAGGTTGCTGGCACCCAAGGATATAGCCGGGAAAGGACGCCGCAGCTAACGAAGAGAACTTGCGCGCTTCTCAGATCCGGCAACTCGCGCTCGTCGAGCTCCGCAAGCGCGTTTCCGCCAAGAAGCACAAGCAGTGGCTCGCGCAGCCGCAAGAGGTCCGCGCCGCTCTCAAGGCCCGCCTGCTTGACTTCCTCCTCTCCGAGACCAAGTGCGTCCTCCTCTTACGCGGGTCGCGCGCGTCGCGCCGCACCAGCTGACCGCCGCCACCGCCGCTGCGCGCAGCTCCCAGGCCCGGACAGCGTCGGCCCGTCTCGTTTCGACCATTGCCCGCTTCGAACTCGACAAGGGAGTCTGGCCCGAACTCCTCCCCTGGCTGTGGAACATGGCCTCGTCCAGCACCGTCTCGCACCGCGAGGTCGCCCTCCAAACCACCTTCATGCTCCTCGATTCGATCGCAATCGCCCCGACCAGTGCCGGCGACAAGCCTTCGAACCAGATCCCGGCGTTATTGCAGTTGCTCGGCAAGACGGTCGCCGACCCGGAGAGTCTGACGGTTCGGACATGGAGCGTCAGGTCGCTCGGCAAATTGGCCGAGTACGTCGAGCCGGGCGAGGAGCACGAGATTGTGAGTGGATGAGCTCCTGCTCCAGGCGCGTCCCGAGATGCATTCGAGAGCTCACTCCGTCTCTTCGGCGATCGCAGACTACGCTCCAGAGCATGATTCCGCCCGTGGTTCAGGTTCTTCAGCAGGCGCTCGAGGCGAACGACGAGCCGGCGGCCAAGTCGATCTTTGAATTTTTCGACACCATCAGCCTTTCTGTGCGTCCAGTTCTCCATCCTCTCGAGACGCGGCGCGGACAGGGGGACTGACCGCGACTGCCTCCGACCGCAGGAATGCCCCATCATTACTCCGCATATCACGAGCCTGATCGAGTTCTTGCTGCGGTCGGCCGGTACCCTCGCGTACGACAACGACCTCCGCATCATGTGCCTGAATGCGCTCCTATTCCTCGTCCGCTTCAAGAAGAGCAAGATCCAGCAGCTCAACCTCGCCGGCTCGATCATCACTGCCTTGCTCCCGATCGGCGCCGAGCCGGAACCGACCGACATCGAAGACGACGCGCCGTCGCGTACCGCATTCCGTGTCATCGACTCGCTCGCGACGAGCCTCCCGCCGACGCAGGTCTTCCCGCCCCTGTTTGAGCAAGTCCGCGCGCTCTCGGCTTCGCCCGACCCCAACCTGCGCAAGAGCGCCATCATGGCGTTCGGCGTCGTCGTCGAGGGATGCTCGCTCTTCATCCAGCCGCACCTCGACAGCATGTGGCCGTTGATCCAGAACGGCCTCCAGGACCCGGAGGTCATTGTCCGGAAGGCGGCGTGCACGGCGCTCGGCTGCCTCTGCGAGGTCCTCGAGGAGGAGTGCGCCAAGCAGCACGCGATGCTCTTGCCGCTCATCTCGAAACTCATGGGCGACGCCGAGACCCAGCGTCAGGCCTGCGTCGCGCTCGACTGCCTCCTCGAGGTGCTCGGAAGCGACATCGAGCCGTACATCCCTTCCCTGATGGACGCGCTCGTCCAGCTGCTCGACTCAGCCCCGCTCTCGCTCAAGGCCACCGTCGTCGGCGCGATCGGTTCGGCCGCCCACGCGTCCAAGACCAAGTTTGCGCCGTACTTTGACGCCGTCATGCAGCGCCTCGTCCAGTTCCTCCAGCTCACCACCGAGGGCGAGGAGCTCGACCTGCGTGGCGTCTCGCAGGACACGGTCGGCACCCTCGCCGAGGCGGTCGGCGCCGAGCAGTTCCGCCCGTACTACGCCCCGCTGATGCAGCAGGCGATCGCCGCCGTCGGGATCGAGAACGCCCCGAACCTGAAAGAGTGCTCGTACATCTTCTTTGCCGTCATCTCGCGCGTGTACCGCGACGAGTTTGCGCAGTACCTCCCCATCGTCATGCCGATCCTCCTCGCCGCCATTGCGCAGGAAGAGGCCGATGCGGCCGAGTTCCTCGGAGGTGACGCCGCCGCCGACTTTACGACCGGTGTTGATGGAGACGCTGAAGACGGCGACTTTGAGGACATTGACGAGGACATCAATTCGGACGACGAAGACGCCTTCTTCAAGGCTTCGACGCAGATCGCGATCGAGAAGGAGTGCGCCGCCGATGCCCTCACCGAGGTCTTTGACCACACTGGCAAGGCCTTCCTGCCGTACGTCGAGGCGTCGGTCAAGGCTCTCCTGCCCGGTCTCGACCACACCTGGCACGACGGGATCCGCAAGAGTTCGGTCGCTTCCCTGCTCGGATTCGTCGCGACCCTGAACCGTGTTTCGGAGCCGCCCAAGTGGACCAAGGGTGCGCAGGGCAACTCGCTCGGCCCGGACGTGCAGCAGCTCGTCAAGGTCGTCGTGCCGCCCATCCTCGAGATGTGGGTCTCGGAGGACGAACGCGACGTCGCCAACGAGCTGTGCAACTCGTTCTCGGCGGCGCTCATGACCGTCGGTCCGGCGTTGATCGTGCCCGAGTACGTCCAGCCGATCTGCGAAGAGGTCTCCAAGATCTTGCAGCGGAAGGCGGCGTGCCAGCTCGACGACGACGAGGAAGAGGACGACGAGCGGGATCAGCAGGCCGGCGCCGACCAATCGGAGTACGACGCTGCGCTCATCGGCGCGGCGGCCGACCTCGTCGGCACCCTCGCGACCACCCTCGGTGCCGATTTCGCGCCGCTCTTCTCGGGCTTCCTGCCCGACATGGTCAAGTACTACGACCCGGCGCGTTCGACCGCCGACCGCTCGACCGCGATCGGTTCGCTCGCCGAGATCGTCAACGGCATGGAGAGCGCCATCACCCCGTTCACCGACCGTCTCTTCCCGCTCTTTGTCCAGGCGCTGTCCGACCCGGAGCCCGAGGTGCAGTCGAACGCTGCGTTCGCGACCGGTTCGCTCGTTTACCACTCGTCGACCGACCTCTCCCCGCAATACCTCGCCATACTCAGCGCCCTGCACCCGTTGTTTGGCTTGCCGAAGGACGGCCAGGCCAAGCACGAGAACGCGATCGACAACGCCTGCGGTGCCGTCGCCCGCTTGATCATCAAGAACCAGCAGGCCGTTCCGCTCGACCAGGTCCTCCCCGTCCTCCTGCAGGCTCTGCCGCTCCGACGAGACATGGCCGAGACCGAGTGGGTCTTCAACGCTCTCCTCGTCCTCCTGCAGCAGCAGAACCCGATCATCCTCAGCTCGCTCGACCACATCCTCGCCGTCTTTGCCAAGGCGCTCGCGTCGACCCGTGCCGCGGACGGCTCGGACATCTTCTACCCGAACGAGGGCGCCGAGCTCAACGCCGAGAACAAGGCCAAGGTGATCGAGATTGTCAAGGCTCTCGCCGCGACCCAGCCGGAAAAGGTCCAGCAGGCCGGACTCGCTCCGTTCCTGGCATAACCTAATCGCGCCTCGAACACCCGTTCCTCGCCGCGGCATTTCGCTCTTTTCCCCTCCATCCCTCTTCGGCAGTCTATCGCATTCCGTTTCCCCCGGCGCTTCTTACCTCGTTATTTTCACGTCCTCATCTTGTTGTCCGATAGATTTTCCGCTCGCCTCTCGCGTTCATCGGTAGGCTGAATACCCCCGGCTCTTCGACGGAGCCTCTGCACTGCATTCTTGCCCCGACCGTCTTTCTTTGTGTAAAGCGGCAGCTCTTCGTGTGCTCAGTGACTTGCAGTGCGCTCTCCGCGGCGACGACTGCTTGCGAAATCAGAAGGAGATCTCGGCTGACCCGATCTCTCACAACCCGCAGACACCCGTGGTTGGTGGCCTAGTTGCTTTGCCGCAAGGTTACCTTGACTCCGGGCCGCAAGTCCCGCTCGTCCGAGGAGGCTGAAAGTGGCCCGGTATCGATGAAGAGGAGACTGGCGAGGGAAGGACGCGTCTAGCTTTAGCAACCTCGGCTTCAGGAGCGCCTTCCCCCAAGTTAGCGACGCCTTCTCTTTCTCCTGTGCGATATACTTCGATCTGTCGTGCTGGAGCAGGAGGGTTTAGCTGCGGTAACGTCTGCCGCAGGATGCGAAAGTCGTGGTGGCGGCTCGGCTTTCAATCTCAAGGAAGGGACCTAAAGCGAATCATCTGCTTCTGTGCACTCGGACAAGGAGGATAGTTCGGTGGCCGAGGTCACTGAGGTGGTCCGGAAGTAGGTGCGAGATTGACCTCTAAGCGAGCGTAGAGAACGCGACCGTCAGCATCAGTTGCGAGGCATTTTGGATTCTTTTCAAGGCTTTTCCGGGACAGGCACTCTTTTGTAATCACTGTCCTTGATCTCTGCGCTTCCTGCTCCGGGACTTTCTACGGACTCGCACCAAGTGAGTCTTAATCGGGGGAGAGAGCCTCTTTCGAGTTTTTCACTTTCCACCAGTTCAGTCTCCTTCACGGTGAGCCGCCCTGTTTTGCCCGTGTAGCTCTCTAGTGCGCACCGACTCAGACGCTGACTCGCCCTCATGCCCGTCCTGCAGCTCAACGATGAAGGCCGTTTCTTCCTCGATCGCCCTCGTGTTCGCACTCGTCTGCGCCTTGTTCGCACACTCGGTTGCTGCGACTAAGGGCCCTGTGATCACACACAAGGTGAGTCATTCTCTCCCAGTGCGATTTTGCCGCAGCTTCCAACGGCGTGCGTCGCGGGGATTCGACGACACGTTTCGTCGTGGCGGCTTTGTCGAACATTTGAGCGAAAGGCCGACGAGCGTGTGGAGCGCGACGGCCAGCACTACACCCTGGAGCTATGCTACAACGGGAGACGGAGATCAGCTCAGCGGAGCGTAGGTGAGCGGGGCTGACACCTCGTGCCCCACCTCCTCCTCGCAGGTCTACTTCGACATCGAACATGGCGACCAGCCGATGGGACGCGTCGTCATCGGTTTGTACGGCAAGACGGTCCCCAAGACGGTCGAGAACTTCCGGTCACTTGCGACGGGCGAAGCCGGCTTTGGCTACGAGGGATCGACCTTCCACCGGTGCGTTCGCGGGTCGTAGCTCCCAAGCGTGTCGCACAAAACCAGCGCTGACCTCGTTACGGGAGATTGCAGGGTGATCAAGAACTTTATGATTCAGGGTGGAGACTTTACTCGCGGTGACGGCACCGGCGGCAAGAGCATCTACGGCAACAAGTTTGCCGACGAGAAGTATGTCGAGACGATCTGTGCCCTTTCGTCGTTGCTCACGCTGACTCCCTGCCGAACAGCTTCAAGCTGCGCCACACCGGTCCGGGTGTCCTTTCCATGGCCAACGCCGGACCCGACACGAACGGCAGCCAGTTCTTCATCACCACCGTGAGCCAGCCCAAATCCTCTGCCTACCGCCGAAGAATGCTGCTGACAAACGTTGCGCGCGCTTTAAGGTCACCACCTCGTGGCTCGACGGCCGCCACGTCGTGTTTGGCAAAGTCCTCGAAGGCATGGACGTTGTCACGGCCGTCGAGAACGTCCCGAAAGGTCCGGGCGACAAGCCGAAACAGACGGTCAGGATCGCCAAGTCGGGCGAACTCCCCGTCGAGAACGCGGTCGACGCTGAGGGTAAGGAGATTCCGCTCCGTGAGGATCTCTAGAGACCTGCGCCGCGCACCATAAACGGAGGGTCGCTCTGGGGGGCTGGTTCGCAACAAGAAGGACGGATCCCGGAGAAAGAGGAGGGCGCGTTGCGAGGCAACGTGGACATATGAAATAGCGAAAAACCTCTCTGACTCCTTTGCCTTCCGTCCTGCCCGATCTTCTCTCTCGCAGATGACGCCTGGTAACCTGATAGAGAAGGAGAGGAGCCCGAAATCTTCTTCATCCTTTGGTTTGCTTTGCTCGCGGGTCCGCTTGTCTTCTCTCCTTCTCTCATGAGAGTGTGAGCACACGTCGAAAGGCGAGTCGGTTCCGACAAAGCGGGGGGAATTCAGAAAGATAATGCGGGAAGCCGGAAAGAGGAATCTAAGGAGCGGCGCCGAATCCTTGCATCGTTACGACAACTCACCACGCACGGAAAACCGCGACGCCGCTACGAATCCGTCTCCATCTTTAGGGGCGAGCGATGATCCGGTCCGGCCGGTATTGATCTCGGGCCCCCGTTCTCCTGCGGCGCTCCGCCGCCGTTTGCGCTCTCCATCCAGCTGTCAAGCTGCGCGGCTGCGTCCGCCGTCACCCAAATCTTGACGACCGGGTCCTGTCACCCCCGATTTCATTCGCGAGAGTCAGCAAACCCCTGTCCAAAAACGATCACATCCCCGGATACTGGGTCGAAGAGACCCTTCTCTTTGCCGATCTGTGTGAACACTGGGTTCGCCGACTGACCTTTTCGAGGGCACCGGTGGCGAACATGCCCATCGTCGGATGGTGCGCGATCGCGACGACGACGTCTGCGGTGAGGGAAGATGAGGCGTGCACGGATGGGTTTTCGGTAGCGTGAGTACAAGAACATCCTCCAGACGAGGGCACACCGGGGAAGGGGGACCAACGAACCTTTGTGAGCCGCGAACTTGTGCACGACTTGTCGAGACTGGATGTCGTATGCGTACACTTTTTGATCCTCTGACCCGGTGAGGAGGAAGCGGCCGTCCGGGGTGAGAACGGTCGGGATGCAGTACCTGTCCGGGCAAGTTCCAGAATCAGAGTCCTGAAAAGGCCGTGCGAGCCAGGGAGGAGAGAAAGGCAACCAGAAGAAGAAAAGAAAGAACTCACTTGCGATTCGTGTGTCCCGTGTAGGCCTTGACGACCTTGTCGGTCTGGTAGTCCCACAGCCGGATCGCCGAGTCGAGGGTCGAAGTGAAGAGAAAGTTCGAGTTGGGCGTGAAGCGGATACTCGCGACGGGGGCGTTGTCCTCGTTGACGAGCGTCTTGAGGCATTGACCCGTCGAGGTGTCCCAGATCCGGCTTTTGTCGGGGCGCGGCGGGAAAGGTGAAAGCGACAAGAGGTGAGCACCCTCTCCTCGAACGGAACTCGGAGAGAAGCAAAGGGAGAGTAATAGTCTCACATGTAGCCATCCCAGGAGCCCGAGACGAGCATGGTCCCATCCCGGCTGAACTGAATCGAGCTGACCGGTTCCGAATGTGCCGGCAAGACTCGCAGCACTTTGCCTGCACACGATGCAGCACAAGCAAGAACTTCTTATCAGCCCGGACAGACCCCCCAGAGAATAAAGTAAGAAGCAACAGCTGCTCACCTCTCTGAACGTCCCATAGTCGGACTGTCTCGTCCATCCCGCCGGACGCAACCACGTCCCCTCTCGGACTCCAAGCGACGCAAAACACGGCGCTCAAGTGCCCGCGCAAGACCCGCGCAGCTTGTTCCGGATTACCGCCCTCTGTTGCTATTGAAGAAGCAGAGGGAGCGGGTGTTGGGACGACAGAGGGTTGAGTCGACAAGGCGGGGTCGATTTCCCAGATCCGGACCGACTTGTCGTCCGACGCCGACGCGAGGAGGGTCGAATCGGTCGAGAACGAGATGTCGTTGACGCCGTTCCGGTGCGAGTGATAGCATTCGTGGAGAGTCAGGGAGGGCAAGGCGTGCAGGTGGATGGGCGTGTCGGCGGCTGTCGGAGGTATCGGGGTCAGAAACCAAATTTCCCCCCGTGGGATCCGGAGTGGGCCGGGCTCACATGCAGTAGCGATCCACCTTCCGTTTGGACTGAACTTGACGCTCGAAACGGATTTCTTGTGTCCGGTGAGGGTGTATCGCAAACCGTAAGTGGGAAAGTCCTCCGAGCGGGCCTGCTGCTCGCTTCCGTTGGCGTGCGACGCTGCTTGCCTCGGCTGATCATGCTCTATTGCGGCCCCTGCTGTCCTGAACAGCTCCTCCTGGTCCGGCGTGACGATGTCGGGTTGTTGAGATGGACCTGCATCGAGTCGAGGTCGCTTTGCAGCGCGTTCGTCTAGCTCTGAACCTGCGGTCGGGTGCACGCGTGGAACGTGTACGCTGTTGGAAGCTGTATTGACTTGATCCAAGCTCATCGCAGCGAGTATAGGGCTCGGGCAGCCAGTCGTCGAGGTTCAAAAAGAGAAGAGATGACATTTTCTCATCTCGACTTTTCACCTCGACCCCAACATGAACCCGAACGAGAGCCCTGAAGCGCTCGGACAGCTCCTCAAACGCTACGCAACCGATCCCGCCTCGTCCGCGAGTCTCGTCGAGCAGTTGCGCCCGTTCCGGCTCGCCCTCCGCTCCACTTCGGACCTCAGGTGCGCACTCTCTGCACGCTCCAACACAGACAGAATACGACTGACGGTGCTCCATTGGCGAACAGGACTGCCTACACCGACGACGACGAATTCTGGCTTGCTTTCGCTCGAGTATGGAAGGTCGAGGCGGACAGGCTCGCGTCCGCTTCTTCCGACGCTGCAGACGCCGCCATTCCGGCCATCGCGGCCCTCGCTGGATTCACCTTGAGCCTTTGCACGCACTCGCCTCACAATCAGACTGCTGCCGTGTACGCTCACCTCGTCCGCTACGACGCGGTCCCGTAGCGCTGACGTTCCTTCATCAATCCAGAGCCACTGTTGAGCCGCAGCTGCGTCGAGTTCTCCTCGAAGCGTCATCCTTTGTCAACCTGCAGGATCCAAAGTGTACGTGCGAAACACCTCGTCTCATCGGGGTGACCACGCGGGCTCACGCACCTCTCGCGCGCACAGACACCGACATGACCCGGATTTGTTGTCAAGCCATGGCCAACCTTGTCACGGCCAACCCCGAACTCGCCGCGAATTATTTCCCAGAGCGGCTGCGCCTCGAAGAGAAGGACAAGCTGCTCCAGTAAGTCGGGTCGCAGGGCGTGGCGTCCGAACCGATGATTCTGCGCCAGGAGGGACTCGGAGAAAGAACCCTCTGACCATGTATTGTCCGCAGACGCTTGCTCGCCAGTCCAGACCACGGAACTCTGCACGCCATCCTCATCTTCATTCTCAACTCGATCCACGGCAACTCGGAGCGCGCGTACGTCACATTGCCAGCGCTTTCTTCTTTTCGCACCGTCCGATCCTGATCCACTAAACAAAAACCCCGATAGTCGTCTCCTGGGCACATCAAAGGCAGGCGCCGAAGTTCTCGATCGCATCATGATCGTCGTCGGGACCATGATCGAGGACGAAAAAGCGGACGCGATGACGCAAGAACACTTTACCTCGGACCTGTTTGGCCTTTCGTAAGTCGACTCGACGCACCTTTCACTTTGCTGGAGAGGCGCCGACCGCTTTGTTACACAGGTTCTTCATTGTACAGCAGCTGGTACGACAGGGCGCCTTCGAGGCAGCTTACGAAGCCCACGCGCTGTGAGCTCTCTTCCTCTTTTTCTTTTCCCGGCGAATCGTGTTCCTGGAACAGGGGAACTCAACGGCGGCTCTGACGCATTGCCAATCTTTTCGCTCGCAGCATGCCGGGCTACGCCATCTCGCCGACCCTCGTCACCCTCCTCAAGTTCCTCGACGGGCACTTGTCCCTCTCGGCTCACGCGACCTCGCCCTCGTCCCTCGCGCTCGTACCGTTCCTCGTCCGCCAGCTCGACCACCTCGCCGACAGCTTGATCAACGACAACTCGACTCAAGCGCCTCGAGGACGCGACGCCGCAGATGCGGGAACGTTCCAGGGCGTGGTGCTCGTTTTGCATTGCTTGTGCTCGATCGGGCTCGCACTCGAACAGGAGGAAGAGGTTGCCTCCGAAATTGGGCCGGGTCAAGTCGAAGCGAGTGAGAAGATGGTCGAAGGGATCGAGTCGGTCGTTCGTGAGTCTTTCTTTGCATTTTCGCCCCCCGGATTGTGGGGGAGGCGACGACGCGTGAAGGGCAGGAAGGAGTGCACGGTGACTGACTGACTAACGTCCGGACGCTCGCTACAGGTCTCCTTGCTTTCGCACAGACTCTGCTGGCGCCTCCGACTGCGCGACCAGCGCCGCCGAGCGCAGACGACTCCCCTCCGCCTCCAACGAAAGATGCTGCCTCTGCCCCACCGCCACCTACGACTGTAGCAGATAGCTCTCTCCCTCCTACCACTGCCGATGGCACCGCCGCCATCGCGCAACTCCAACGCACCTCGGTCCAATACCTCGGGATCACGTCCTTTGCCTCTCCCTCCTCCTCAACAGCGGCAGCAAGGCAGAGAACGCAAGCGCGCGTCAAAGCGGCGCAGGATCGGGTTCGCGTCGCGGGTGGGCTGGGACTCGTTCTCGGAATGTGCCAGATCGACGAGCGGAATCCGAGTGCGTTCGTTTCCCCTCGGATGTTTTATCCCTCCATGCCAGATGCTGACCTCGCTCTCGATTGAATTCCCCTGCTTTTCAGCGATGCGCGAGCACGCGTTGTTCACGATCCGCAACCTCCTCAAGAACAACCAAGAGAACCAAGATTTCGTGTGCGTCCTCTCGAAGCACTTTCTGCGCTCGGACGACCTCGCTTGAGCTGATTAAGCATCACGGCGTTCGCAGCGAGGCTCTGAAACCGCAGTATCGGGTTGGTCAGAATGGCGAGTTGATGGACCTTCCGCCCGCCCTGAGGAAGTCCTAGATCAACGGTTGTACTCCTCGTCTTCGCAACTTTGCAATCCTTTCGAGCAGTCTCATTGATCAGCCTCTCTAACGACGCGGATGCCACCACCCGCCACCGCGCCACCGGCCACCGTCGAAGTTGTGAGCTGAGCTTGTCCGCGGACACGCCGAGGACATACCGAGACGACTTCGATCACGCGGACCATATTTTGCTTCCTCCTCTTCACTTGCCCCTTTCAGAGCAAGTCGGGAGGTCCTGCTCACCATCTTACTTTCGCAAGGAAGAAGGCTTCCAGGTCCATGGCAAACCCTTCAACCTCAACCTGTGCCGCCCCTCCCTCGAAGCTCGAGATCGGGTTCTTGGAAAATCCCTTTGCGGGATACGAAGGGAGCATCGATAAATGGGCGAAGGGGCCTCGCGGTCCGCGCACGGCATGGCGGCGGGTGATGTCGTGCGTTTGGGCCATCTTTCGGGTGGCCGCGGAATGGCGCGCTGTGTGGAACCCAGCATGCGAATGGGGCGCTGCATTTGATCGGGCATTCATACCGCCCTACGCCAATGTTGTCCTGCCGGCGTGCTACGAAGCGTTGGGAGATCCCTTCGGGCGCCTTCTCCGCCACCTTGAAGAGTTGTTGGAAACGGTTGGTACCACTCGAGACGCTGAAACAATCAAGCAGCACCTGGTACGCATGGAAGTCTTGGCCAGATCAGTAGAACGGCATTGACGGGTCTTTCACCCTACATGCAGATATGCGCAGGACCAGAGCGCTTGCGCGAAACCCTGTAAAGTAGACCGACGCTTTCGATTGTGTTCTCATTTGGTCTTCACTTCCATACACGGCGTGCAGGGACTCCCGTCTTTCATGCTGGACTTGCCGCCAGAAGGGTGCTGGGAGGTCAAATGGGCCCAGGTGCACGAAATGTTTAAGCACGAACGGTTTTTCAAAATCGCTGTCAAGGGTGCGGGGCACGACCAAGCCAATACAGATATTGAACAATGGGGAAAGGATACCTGGAGGGTGCTTGAAGAGTTTGGCAAATACGGCTCCTACGGCAGCCTCAGTCAGAGGACGCTCAAGTTTTACAGCGAGCTTCAGAAGGCTGCAGCCGTATGCGCTTTGACTCGATTGGAGTCGGGTCCCGGCAAGCACCTTCGGTGCCGTGTAAAACATGAGAAGTGGAAGGCGGGTTACAACTTGATTGTGAATAGATGTGCCCCTGGCCGCCACTCGCACGCTTTGCCTGACCTGTTGTACTTCTTCCCATTCAGCTGTCTTGGCCGGTGGATGCGGTCCTGGAGTACATTGTGAGTTGCACGTTTGTCCATAAGGCTGCAGTGGTCGAATAACACAGCTTTGACAGGCAACAGGCTTTGACGGAGAGGATGACGGCATCGAGGCCATGTTTGAAAGAATCAGACGTAATCCTCAAGAAGTATAGCTTTATCGTCCTGCGCCACGAGCTACTTGCGCTTCTTGCACAACTGATACCATTGACCCCGTATGCAGCCACTTGAGTATTACCTAAACACAGAGGAGGTCCCTCCTGCCGGAGTGGGCCCTTGTCAGCGTCGCCAGCATCGTCGTCGTCTTCGCCACTATCCTCCAGACACCCACTCCCCTGAGCCGGCGGCGGCTTCTCAGATTGTGGAAGAGCTCGGGCCGAGGGGACTGCGCCACTTCCACGGACCGATCGGACTGCGCAGTGCGCGCTGGTATGGAATCGATCCGAGGGACGCGCGGAATTGAAAGACAGTAGACTCCTTTTGGAAGTCTCTCCCGCCTCTATGTAACGGCGTCAAATATGAGGTTCCTGGGCGCAACGGGAGAAGGGCGGCGGCCTCGAGGTTGCGGGGACACCACTCTCAAGCTTAATGCGAAAGTGAGTCTACTCCGCAGTCCGGGTCGTAGCGAGTCGGGGAATGAGGAAGAGCCTATCAAAAGCAACTCAAGTGCTCTTTTAGGATTAGAATATGAGAGGGCGAATCGCTAAAGGAAAAGAGGGAAGCTACAAGACCAAGCGAGAAGATCCGTCAACATGACTTTGACCGGGCGTCGCCTTCTTGAAGTGACAGCCGGCACATCGCGCTGTTCCAGCGCGATGCGATATGCTATTTGCACAAAGAGGAAGTGGTAGTGAGGTTTGAGCGAGGAAAAGACTCAGAATGGGAAGTCGAGAGCGAGCGAAGCTGAGTTAGCGACCGGAGGGAAGCCGGCCCAGCAGATGTAGCGTAGTGAGAGCGGTTCTTCGCATGCTTCACATCTGGAAAGCCAACAGGACAGTCTCATTCAGCCGTAAAGTGACCGTCTCCTTCAGTCATGTCTACACGCGCTCGGTCCGAATAGTATCGAGAGCGGATTTTCGAACTTGCCCTCTCCGGCACCTCACGCACTCCAGCTACAAAACCTCCCGAAGTCGCTCGCAACGACGACACCGGTAGGCGGGGCGTGGCTACAGCCGTCCAAGCCAGAGGTGGCCAGGCTTCACGAGTCAAATGAAGGGAGCTCGAATTCGTAAGGAGGGGAACCCTCAACTCTTGGTGATTATCTCAATGCACTTCCACTAAATCCACTCGGACGCCTGACAGCTCTCGCGAAGCTGAGGCTGGTAGTTTGACTAAGGACACGCGTTCGTAGGCTGAGCACTGGAAGTGCTGCGCTGGTCCGACCCACGACGGCCCCATTCAAAGCTTGAGCTTGTGACAACGCCCCGATGTCACGCTGATGATCTGTAGTGCTGCGCTACGTATAGCCGAGTCACGAAGTCCCCGCATCCCCACTCAATACTTTGTGCGTCCGCACGTCCGCCACGCGCCACCGCGCCACTTACGCAGCTGGTCCGCGGACATGCCGCCACACGCCAAGGTTCGCTTCGATTCGCAGTGTGTCTCTTATCCTTTGCAGTCATTGGAGCAGGGCGTCAAAAGTTTCGCTCACCATCTCGCGTGTGCCGCCAAAGACTTCCGAATCACGCCTCAGCAGACCCTCCAACTCGTCCCTGTTTTCGACGCTAATCACCGTCATGCCTACGAAAGACCCATTTTTGGCACGCGAGGCTCTCGCCAGAAATCCAGAGGACGCTCACAGTCAGGACAACAAATGGCTGGTGGTAATGTCGTATGCCTGGGCTATTTATCGCCATGCAACCGAAAAGAGAAAGGATCGTGATGAGGCGGAACTTGAAGCGTGGCACCAAGTGCAGGACAGAGCACGTGAATGGGGCAATGACTTTCTGCAGACCTTCAGTCCGCTATACGTCAACATTGTACTGCCAGCGTGCGACCTTGTTGTTGTTGGAGAGTTTCAGAAATGCCTTGTCGACCACCTCGCCAAGCTCTGGAAAACAGTTGAAGGGACCGATGATGCTCACGAAATGAAGCACTTCCTGGTGAGACTGCAAAGTATTGTTCCGCCAGTGAAGTGGGACTGAGTACTCCGTTGCCACCACATGCAGACAGACGCAGAGCCAGAACAGCTGCGACAAAAGCTGGCAAGTTGGACCGATCCCCTCAACCTCATGTCTGTCCACCTTCAACTTACACGCACAGCATACAGGGTCTCCCATCTTTCATGCGTGGCCCTTTGCCAGGAAAAGGTCCACAGCCCGTGTGGGGTTCCTTGAACCAAATGTTCCGGTTACGCCGGTTTTGGGAGCTTGCATGGCCAAAGTCGGCAGCAGTTAAGAACAACATGACAGTATGGGAAGAGCATACATGGGAGATTCTCAAACAGTTCAGCAAAATTGCTGCCTACAGCCTCCTGAGTCACAAGCTGCTCAAGTTCTACACAGAGCTTCATAAAACTGCAGCCTTGTGGATGCAGCACAGTGGCAACGTACAACCTGGCTGCCACATCTGTCGTCAAAGGCAGATGGCTGGTTACAATCTGATTGTACGCACTTGTGCCCTGGGCAAAACCTGCATGCTTTGGCTTGAACTGACCTGGTGACCTTCATTCTTTGCCAGAAATCCTGGCCGGTCGAAAGCGTCCTGCAATACATTGTAAGTTCCATTCTGCACCCGTTCTCCCCCAAAATCGCGAACTGACAAAGTCTCAACAGGCTACTGGCTTTGACAAAGGATATGACGGTATCGACGGAATGTTCATGAGAATCAGATGCGATCCGCATAATGTTTTTGCTTTTCTCTCTGGCCAAGGGAAGTGCCAGCGTCTTGCCTGCGCTGACACAATGTGATCTCGCCTACAGCCGCTTGACTGTTACCTGGCACAAGAAGAGCTGCCGCCCCACGACTACGGCTACTTGCCCTGTCCACCGGGCCACCACCCTCCCGAGCCCCATCATCAGCATGTGTTTCATCCGCATGACCGCCCTCCTCCCCTTTCATCGCGTGGCCAACAGCCTGAAGCAGGCCCTGCAGACGTCTCTTTGCCTGCGCATGAGCTGGGACAGCTGGGTTACGGAAACTTGCGCCGCTTCCACGGACCAATTGGACTGCGCAGTGCACGCCGCTACGGAATTGATCCAAGGGATGCGTGAAGTTTGAAGACGATAGGCCCCCTTTGCAAGTATCTCCTGTCCCTATGTAACAGCGTCAAATTTGAGGTTCCTGGGCGCATCGGGAAAGGGCGGGCGGCCTGCATGCTGCCGGGACACCACTCTCAAGCTCGATGCGAAAGTGGGTCTAATGCGCAGTTCGGGTCGTAGCGAGGTGGGCAATAAGGTAGGCAGTGACTCAAGTGTACTTTTTGATGAAAAAAAATGAGCGAGAGGGCGAAGTGCTGGGGAGCTACAACTCCAAGCGAGAAGATCCCCAAACACGACTTTGACCGAGCGTCGATTTCTTGAAACGGCAGCCTGAACTTTGCGTCCTGCACCCTGCGATATGCGGCAGCAGCGCAAAGAATAAGTGTGAGTGGCGTTCGAAAGAAAAGTGCGCGGGAGAGACTTAGAATGGGAAGTCGAGAGCGAGCGAAGCTGAGTTGGCGACTAGGGACGCCGACCCCGCAGACGTGGTGAGAGCGGTACTTTACAGGTGAAAGCCAACAGAACAGCCTCACTCAACTGCAAATTGACAGTGTCCTTCACTCATGTCTCTACGCGCTGGATCCGAACGCTATTAAGAGTCCGGACTTGCCCGCCCAGCCCGCCGAGTCCCTCCTCCGGCACGTCGCTCTTCGCTCCCCAGCTCAAAAACCACTCGGAAGTCGCTGGCAGTGATGACAACGGTGTGAGAAGTGTGGCAGCATCCGTCCAAGCCAGAGGAGGGCAGGCTCCGCGAATCAAATCAGCTCGAAGCGGCCATGAGGGGAAAACAGGTTGTCATCGACGGTTCCACCTCAGTAGAGACAATAATGCGCTACACATCTCAAGCACAGAATAGTGACTTTTAGACAATGCAAATGTAGAGAAAGCGGGCGGTTGAATAAGCGAGGGTGGTAAGGGAAGACGGACCGAAAAAGCGAAAGGCTCCGGGACTTCTCAGGACAGGTTGCGGTCCTAGACGACGCGAAGCGTTTTCTGGTCACGAGGAACGAAAGCGTTAGTCCGTTCCAGCTGAGGAGAGCGAGACCGGATGGAAGAAGGACGCACACTCCACTCGACGACCGTATCGTGAGCCTTGACCTTGCTCGGATCGAAGCGCAAGACCTGCAGTCCGTCGAGAGAAGTCGCACGGGACAGGGCGACATAGGATTGGCCTAGAAGAGGATCCGCGCTTGGGCTCAGCAATCATTCGCGACTCTGGGAGGAATTGGACGGAAAGCGCGCGCGCGCGCGCGAGAGAGAGAGAGAGAGCGACGAACCTTTCTCAAAGACCCTGCCGAGGTCGACCTTGACGCAGGGGATCGTCTGTCCTTGAGACTTGTGGATACTACGCGGATGCTCTTATCGTCAGCGCAAGTGAGATAGCGAAAGTCAGAGATCTTGCACAAGTCCTTACCTCATCGCCCAAGCACTGCGAGCGCAGGACGAAGGGGAAAAAAGGGGTCAGTCAATGTGCGTACAAGGAGCGGCCCGCTGCGCGTCCGAAGTTACGCACAGGATGATGGGGTACTGGAGAGACGAGCATAGCCTCAGCGAAGCCCGGTCAAAGGCAGGTCAGGGAGTGCGAGCAGCAAACGCACCTGTTTCCGCGACGCCAGCTCCTTGCCCGCATTGTCCTCGACCTTGAATTCTTCGCGGGTCATCCACCTGGACTGAGGTCCGGCAGGCGTCTGCCACTCGACGTAGGGCGCGTCCTCGATCAAGCCCTTCGCGGCATCGGCAGCGATCTTTCTCCTCCGGGCGTCGTCCGGCTGTCGGATACGAGCGCCGGTCGGGTCGATCCCATCGTCCAGGAGCTTCTCGTCTTCGTCGTCGTCTTCCTGCAGTTCGGGAATCCCGATCTTGATGACCCTGCCGATCGTGCCGTTGACGAGGTCGGTGTCGAGGTTCTTGATGAGCATGACTTGGGCGCCCTCCTTGATCACGAGCTTCTCGGCCGCCATAAAGTTCTGGAGGTACGTGCTCTTGCGCAGGTCTTCCGGGTTGGACGAGCCGTAGACTTTGTCCTGTGCCAGGTACACCTTTTCCTCCCCTTTGAGCGCACGCAAGCGGTTCTGATTCGCGCGTTCGACCTCGTTGCGCATCGGGAAGCTGTAGCACAGGCAACCTCAAGGTCAAAACGCTTGCCGTCGACGTCGATATGGCACAGAGTGCTTACAGCTCGGTAGGTTCCATGCCGTTCAGTTTTGGTTCCCGCGCGAGCGCGTAGAAAGCCTTGATCGACGCTTCCGACAGTTGACCGAAGCGCATCTCGTTGAGCATGTCGATGAAACCTGCATCAGGTGGACGTCGTCAGTTTGCGCACGGAGCGACCAAGAAGAGGGCGTTTGCGGGCGGACGCACGAGTATCCTTTTGACGGAAGACCTGCGTCAAGTTGACCGTGTGATCGATGCACTCTTTCCAAGCGGCCGCTTGGAACGCGAACGACGGGCTCGAGCCCTTCGTGACGGGCGGGAGCTGGAAAAAGTCGCCAGTGACGACGAGCTGTCGAGGGAAGGAAAAGGCGAGTCGTCAGAGAGGCGACTCGAGGCGGGCAAAGCGAATAGTCAAAATCTTACCTGAATCCCACCGAACGGTTTCTTGGCCGCTTTCGAGCCGACCTTTTGCCGGAGCTTGTTCGCGATGTACGCGAGCTTGTCGAACAACTGGCCGTCGACCATCGATACTGTGTGGTCACCAAAAGAAATCTCGGTCAGCTCGCTGGCTCGCGTGCCTCTTCAGTCCAAGCGACGGAAGCACTCGCCTTCGTCGATGACGAGTACCTTGACCCGCTGCCACTTGGTCTTGGCCGTCTTGTTCCTCATGACGTTGCTCACGAGCTGATCCGGCGTCCCGACGCCGAGTCCGATCCCGGCGAACGAGTGAATCGTCGTCCCGCCGATGTTGCACGCGGCCATGCCCGTCGAAGCCGTGACGGCGACGGCGTCGCCGCTGCCGCGGTACTTGCGCTTGAGGGAGCTGATGATCTCACGCAGGAGGACAGATTTTCCAGTTCCTGTGTGGATGAGGCAACGCGAGAGACAACGCGAGAGAGAGTCAGCGGCGCGAAGGCGAACGCAGCAGAGACACGATTCAAGCCAACGCACCTGCCGAGCCAGTGAAGAAGACGTTCTTGCCTTCCTCGACGACGAGCTTGAGTACGACCTGCTGCTCCGGACTGAGGACGACTTTTTGTTTGATGTCGAGCGAGTCGCTCGTCAAGAGCTTGCCCTTCATCTCGGACGAGATCCTCCTCTTGTTCCCGTTCGCCGCGCCCGCGGGCCCGCTCAACTCGTGGAAATTTTTGGAACCGGTGCGCGGACCACGGGAGGAAGACGCTTCGAGTTCCTCCCACGGCAAAGATCGTTTCCGGGGCAAGGCGGAGCCGTTCGAACCCGCCGTTGCCGGGTTGTTGAGCGCAAACATGTTGGACCCATTCGCGATGCGACTCTCGGACGCGCTGGAAGACATCGGGCGCGAAGTTGACGAGGAAGAGGGAGCCGGCCGTTGCCTCGAAAAGAGCGGCGCGAGGGGGAGGTCGACCACCGGCTGCGACGTCCTCGCTGGCTCGGACTGACGACTGACGAGCGGTCTCGCCATGGCACCAGAGCCGCTCGCACGGCTCGACGACGCCGTTGTTCCCGAGGCGGAGTAGTTGACTGATCCGACCTTGACGCCGGCGCCGCTGACGACGGTGCGCGCGACGGTCTTGCCCTTGTTGACGGTACTGCTACTACTCGCGGCGGTGCTCGACTTGGCCGGGCGCGGTTTGGGCGGCGTCGGCGGCCAGTCTTCCGAGTTGAGGACAAACTCGGGTCGCTCGTTCTCGTCGTCCGAGTCGCCCCAGGACCGCTTTGGTTGCGACGACAGCATCTTGGGTCGTCCACTCATGGCGCGCACTCTGTCGCTTGTCTCACTGGTCGCGTGAACTGCAGAGAGACGGGAGAATGTTGGCTCACTCGAGGATGTCAAAACCTCTTCGCGCCTCGACGTGCAAAAACACTGGCGTGGCACGTTACCCCGCATTTCTCGGTTCCGGTTCTGTTCTCGCAGCTCGGACAAAGCAGAACCGCGCCAGCGCTCACGAGCAACGAAACCTCGCCCGGCTGAACGGCTCTCCTTCTTCTTCTTCCACACACGCCGACTCTGCTCGGCCCTGGCTGGCTGGTGTCACAACCGCTGGCTCAGTGCCGAGCGAGTACTGCCCAGCTGCAAGCAGGAGCATCGAGCGGGTGGCTCCGCTTCTACGGACCCAGCCCGCCGTTCGTCTCGATGTCTCGTCCTCTGCTGGCGGCGTGCAGATCCAAGTTCCCCTCTCCAAACCTCCCGCTTTCGCCCATCCGTACTCGACTACCCTCGCGCTCCTTTCGCGCGAGCAAGGAGGCGCGGTGTCGCCTCGCCAAGGGGCCGTGACTCGCCTTCACCGGCTGAGTCTGGCTCGGCGGCGGGGGCTACAACGACTCGCGCTTCTGAGGGCGGTTGGGCGTGGATGGGCTTGAGAGCGGGATTCAGGTGGGAGAGCTGGACGACCGGGCGATTCCTCTCGCTTTGCCGACGTCGTTACGCGGCCGTGACGGTACTAGACAACCCGCCCGGGAACATTCCATCCCCCTCCCTCTTCTTTATGCAGTCTTTCTCGCCGTGCAATGGCATTTTCTCTCTACGCATCTTCCTGTGTCGTGCTTGCGTGAGATCGGGTCGGAGAGGAAAGGTGGATCCCGAGACAGGCAGGGACTTTGGTGCACGGTGATGACGGGCGTACGCTGTCCCTCGGATGTTGCACCAGAAGCCCCTTTCTCTTCACTACACTCTCGTTGCATACATACTGTCGCTGGACAGAAACTCGAGGCAGGGGTGAGAAGTGGCAGGACGAAAACTTCGCAATTGCAAGGACTCGGTCCCGACTCTAGCTGGAAGCGGCGTCGCGATCCGTATATGTCTCAAGAGGGAACTTGAAACTATTCGAGGACAGGGCGCCGGTGAGGGCGGACCGGAGAAGGAGCGAAGCGGCAGGGAGAGTATCGGCCTGCGTTCGTTCGCTCGTGCCGCACGCCGCGCAAGTGATCACGAAGACTCTGTAAGCTCGAGCAAGCCTTAGTACGAAAGACGAAAGAGGCAGAGAGAAGAACAAGTGGGACTGACTCGGAAGTCGGAGGCGGAGGCTCGCGGGGTTGGCAGCCTCGACCGGGTGGCGCTCGGCGGCCGCGGCGATGATCGAGAGCGACTTGCCTTCTCGCAGACTGAGCGATTGAGAGCCAGGAGGGGATCCGATGTCGCCGCATAAAGTGGGCGCAGCGGATCGTTCAGTTGTCTGTGCCGACAGGCGCTCAAGGCGCCGCGCCGTTCGCCTTTCCTCCTCCTCCTGCACCAGACCCCGCCTCCAAACCGCCTCCTTCGCCTTCTCCTCCGAGCGTCTCCCGTTCCCTCCACTCGGCCCACCTCGCCACCATCTTCCCCGCCCATTCCTGCGCCATCAACGGCTGCTCCCTCCACGCGTTGCGGAACGATTGCCCCGCCGGATCGGGAGCGGTGAGGAGGCTCAGGTGCTCGAGCGAGGAAGGGTATTGTAAGAAACGGGCGTAGCGGGGTTCGCGGAAGTAGAGGAGGTAGCGGAGGTAGCTGTTTAGGTTGTTCGAGTGCGGGTTAGTGATTTCGCGAGAGTTGGGCAGAGCAGGGAAGAGAGAGGGAGAAAGCGAACTTGAGGAAGGTCGGCTGGTCAAAGAGCCCTTGCTGAGCGAGCGCTGCAGATTCAAGATAGGAGTATCAGCAGCCTTGTCCATGATCGACCTCTACATGCCGCGCTGGTCGTCAGACCCTCGGAAGGCTGACGGACGGCAGGAATGAAGGGAACAAGCGAGCTGCCGACCGACATTGGATGTAGAACGGGTTCGCCAAGCACTGCACAAACTGCGTGTATCGGTGCTCTGTCAGTGTCGACTCTACGCCGAACCGCTATCCACTCCGAGGAAAGACGGACCTCGAGTTCCGTCTCGAAGCGGATTCGGTTCGCGTCCCGCTCGGCGGGCGTGGGAGCTTGTGTAGCTGGAGCCGGCGCAGCAGTAGTAGCAGCATTGCCGGACATCGTAGCCTCTGTCGTTGGCGGCGCAGCGATTGAAGTCATCGTAGGCGGGCGATGAGTCGTTGGTGGAGGGAAAGGGAAACAAGACGACGCCGACTCTCACTACACACGCCGAGCAAAAAAGCCAGATTCCGAGGACAAAGGAATGTACACGATACAAGAATGAATCCGCAGACAGGCAGGAAAACTGGACACACGGGGACTGCACTTCTAAAACTCGCCCCTTCCCTCACGCCTTTTTCGACTGCATCGACGCCTCGTTCTCCTTGTACCACTGCCAATCAGGTGCACGCATCAGTACAGTGAATGCGGACAGCGTAGAGGAGAAAGAGAGAAAGAGAGAGATGAACGCACTGCCACGGCGCGTTTGACTCCCTCTTCGAATCCGACGATCGGTTCGTAACCGAGGAATCTTCGTGCCTGCGTTGTCGACCCCAAACAAGCGAGCGAGGGTCAGTTTGCCGCTGAACACGTGTCAAAAGCGGTGGCGGGGGCGCACCTTTTCAATGTTGTAGAACCGGTTCACGGTCGAATAGACGACCTTGCCCTGGGTCATGTTGGGCGTCTTGCCGAGCAAGCCCATGACTCCCTCGGCGAGGGCCGCGATCGTCAACCCGACGGGTACGGGCAAAGGCAACACCCACGGGGCGACGTGACCGTTGTACTCTTTCCAGACCGCCCGGGGGAAATCCCAGAACGCGATCGGTTCGCCGTTCGTGACAAAGTAGGCTTGACCCGCCACGGCCACCGTCTCCTTCTCCCGATCGACGGCACCGTTCGGGCAGGTTTGTTCAATGTTGGCGTTGGCGAAGGGGTCGAACCGGTTCCGGATCGCGGGCAAGGGAGGGTCCGGTTCGGTATAGTTTTCGAATTGTGGGTTCGCTTCCTTTTCGCGTTCGACGAGCGTAGGGGGTCGGAACCTCGACGTCGGCAATTGACGCCTCGGGACGGACAAATCGATCGGCAACAGCCTGTCGTCGAGGACCGAGAGCGGGACATGGTCGGCGAGTTTCTCGGCCGCGAGGAGGTGCGCGTGGACGACGTTGTCGACGTAGGTCCAGTCGAACAGGTTCTGGTTCGACCCGACTTGGAACTTCGTCTTGCCCGATTTCATGACTTCCATCACGCCCGGGACGGCTTGTCGGTCTCCAGGGCTGCGGCGCGCACAACTCGATGGGTCAGTCCCAGCGGCTCGGGAGAAAGGCCGTGCATGGAGGAGGACTCGCCCAAAGATGCCGGCTGGTCGGATCGCCACGGTCAAGAGACCGTCCTTGCCGTTCGCTTCGAGTACAATCTGCTCCGCCTTGGCCTGCGGGAGTTCACACAAAAAGTAAAAAAGGGTCTTATCAGTTTGCAGCAAAAGAGAGAGCTCGCCTCTCTGCCGAACAGCTCACCTTTGTCTCGTTGTAAGCGTCCAAAGGGTCAGTGGGGAAGGGCATGCGCTCGTCGACATTGACGAGGTCGATGCCGTCGTAGACGGTTCCGGCCGAGGAGGTAAAGACGAGCCTCTCGACGCCTTGCTGGACGCACGCCTCGACAACGGTGCGGGTGCCGTCGACGTTGACTTTTTCGCACACTTCCTTGCCGGAGCCGGTCCACGGAGAGGCGGTATGGAAGACGACGGTGGGTGCGTGTTGCTTGAAGGCGTTGGAGAGGGAATCGAGCGAGGTCAAGTCGGCCGAGTAGAATGTCCACTGCTTTGAATCGGGGAAGTGACGCTGTACGATATCGAGAGAGGCTACGCTCGCTTTCGGGTAGCGCTCGAGGAGCAGTTCGATGAGGCGATGTCCGAGGAAGCCTTCGCCTGTGCGTGTTGGCCGCTGCGTCAGGTCCCCGGGGTGCGACAGGCGGGTGGAGAGAGGGAGAGACTTGCCTCCGATTACGAGTAATGACTGCCCTTCAAACATGGTGAATGGAGTGTGTGGCAGCTGGACAGAGAGACGCGACGCAGCTGCAGCTCGTCGTTTTCGCTCCCCCACTTTGCAGAGGTCATCGCAGCTCGCGGCCATGTTGAGAGCTCCAGGCGCGCATATGTACCGCTCAAAAGTGCACTGTATCTACCTGCCGCTTCACGCTCGCTGCGCTGCGCTGCGATTCCGCCGAGGCACCGTACGGTCGTTCGATCACTGCCACCCATCTCACGCTGCTGTGCACTCGACGATTCCTATCCGATGCGCAGCTGCTCAGGTTCACTCGCGGCTCAGAGTGGACGGGACCGCGCACCCCTCCGCTGGAGCCGGATCTCCATCACCTCCCCATCTCGTTCGACCACCGCTTCGGATGTGACAACGGGTACAGTACTTCGAACCCTACAACACTGTCCTCGACTCGGATCTCGCTATTTGAGCGACATATCCACACATCCGAAACCGTCACAACCTCGCCGGGAGGACTCAAGGACGGAGTGGCTCCTTTCCACCCCTTGGGTCTCTGCGTCGCTCGGACGAAGGTGTTCGGACATGCTGCGCGCGGGGTGGCGAATAGGAACGGATGGCCCTGCGGCTTTATAAGGAGGAGAAGCAGGTCGTGTGGTCGTTGCGGCTACTCGTCGTAGCCTTGAGAAAGCAGAATAGAGTATCACTGCCCCTCTCGGAACGCCTAGGCGATCAGATTGCGGTCCGACAGAGGAAGCCTTTTCCGTACCGCGAGAGTGCCAGTTCATAGCTGCATCTGCTGTCAAGAGGTGCAGCCAACCTCGCGAGCTCGTCGACTTGCTCCGAGAAAACTTGATCGCCGAGATGCGCCGAGGGCAGCTCCACTTCCCAAGCTCTCACTCGAGTCCCACCGTGCTGTCTGTACTATCTGAATGCCATGTCTATACAGGGTGAGCTCCACGTCGCCTATCCGCCCTCAGCTAGCCCTTTATAGCTGACCCCTGCTCTCGCGTCGCGTCGCCCCCACTTCATCATGTTGCCGCCGGTCTGCGCAGCGATTGACCGCACGAGCGTGCATCGCCTGACGAGCGGACAAGTCATTATCGACTTGCAAACCGCCGGTGGGTCCGAGTCGCTGCGTCCTGCTGCCCCGTTCCTGCTCTCGGAGGGATTGACATCGCTCTCAACTTTTGCACGAGACACCTTTGCAGTCAAGGAACTGGTCGAGAATGCCCTCGATGCCGGTGCCACCACCATCTGTGAGTCCCTTCCCACTGTAGTCCGAGTCCGGACGACTGACGCATCTTCCCCGTTCGGTAGCCGTCAAGTTTCGCGAACACGGTCTCGACGAGATTGAAGTCGAGGATAACGGGCGAGGGATCGAAAAGGAAGATTGGCCAGGCTTGGGTGAGCGTCTACGAATAAGAAGCTCACCCAGACGAAGCGACTGACGGCCGAGTCGCCCCGCAGCCCTCAAGCACCACACGTCCAAGTTGACTTCGTTCGACGACCTCGCGAGCGTCTCGACCCTCGGATTCCGCGGCGAGGCGCTCTCGTCCCTCTGTGGCGTCGCCACCCTCTCCATCACGACCTGCATCTCCCCGACCCTCCCGCTCGGGACCGCCCTCTCCTTCACCTCCGCCGGCGAGTTGCGCATCGGATCGAAACGAGTCTCAAGATCGAGGGGGACGACGGTCAAGGTCGAAAAATTGTTTGAGAACTTGCCCGTGAGGAGGAAAGAGTTGAGTAAGAATGCCAAGAGGGAGATGGGCAAGGCGATCGAGATGGTGCAGGCGTACGCTTTGATCAATCTCGGCGTGCGGTTCGAAGTGCGCAACATCGTCAAGGGGTACGTACCCTTTCTCTTCCGAATAAGGTGAGGGAGGTGACTGACTCCTTCTCCATCTGTTGTGGGAACCACCCACCTGCAGCAAGAGCCAAGTCCTCCTGCAAACCCCGATCTCGACGACCCTCCGCGCCAACTTTTCCAATCTCTTTGCGCCCAAATCCCTCGCCTCGCTCCTCGACCTCGACCTCACCCTCGAAGTTCCGACTGAAAAGACCGTCATGAAGCGACTCGAAGAAGGAGCGGTCGAGAGGTGAGCCTCCGCTTGCTTTTGGGGTCCGCACCGTTCGCGAGTCCCTTTTTTCGTCTCGCCGGATCCGGTCGGGTCGGGATCTCAACGTCGAGCCTGTTCACCGGTGTGGAGACTCACACGAAATCTGATGTGATGAGAAAACAGCTCGACGACCGTCCGCGTCAAAGGCCTGATCTCGAAACCCTCTGCGCCACATGGCCGACCAGCGGGGAACCGCCAGTTCTACTACATCAACGGCCGGCCTTTCGCTCCTGTCAAGGTCAGTCTCTCCTCCGAACTCCTTGCTCCAGCGGAAGGTGTTTTGCTCACGGTAACTGTGACGAAACAGGTCGCCAAGGCTGTCAACGAGTCTTACAAGTCTTTCAACGCCAATCAGTTCCCGACGGTGGTCGCGGATTTTCAGCTCGCACCAGGTGAGCGCGCGCGCCGAGAACACGCTCGCGTCGGGCAGCAACGCCCTCCGTACCTCGCTGACACGTCATGTACTTCGTTTCGCTCCTCACAGATGCCTACGACGTCAACGTCTCGCCCGACAAGCGCACCATTTTTCTGCATTCGGAAGGGAACCTGATCGCGTGCCTCAAGGACGCTCTCGCGCGCTTTTTTGAACCCGAAAAGGGCACCTTTGCCATGCAGACGATTGGTCCCGCTGCTCCCCGAAGTACGGCGGCGGCGGAATGGCCCAAAGGACCAGCGAGTCCGTCCATCAAGCTGGACGACGACGGCGAAGAGCCGGAAGAAGAAGCGGATATGGAACCTCCGCGAAAGAAGAAACGGCGAGACGAGGACGCTTCGCCTGGGCCGAGTCGGACTCGGTCAACTGCTTCTTCTCCTTCTCCTTTCTCTTCGTCTTCGTCGCTGCGCACCCCAGCGAGCAGGTCCTCATCGATCGTGGTCGAGGTGACGAACCCGATCCCGCCGCTGCAGGACGAGGAGGTCTTTCTTCCCGAACCGCCCGCACATTTCTACGACGATGCCGACGAGGACACGAAACCTGCTGTTGGGGAAGTCTCCGACGAGAAGAGGACTCCTGCCCCGCAGACTGGAGACTCGAACGGGGACGAAGGGAACGTCTCACCGTTGTTGTTCCGGCGCGGATCTCCAACGCCCAGACCGCCACCTACAACTCGCCGCTCTCCCGCCGAAGACAAACTGGACGATCACGCCGATTCGCCGCCTGCCGCCGCTCGCACTACAGCAAGAGGTCCAGATCCTCGCCTTGCGCAGACAAAACTCACCTTCCTCGGCGGCGACTCGCGAGGTAACAACAACAACGTCCGCACGACTTCCTCGACGACGACGAAAAAAGGTGCATCGTCCAACAACGGCGGCGAGACTCCCGCTGGACGCATGCAGGGGATCCTGCGGCAGTTCCTTAATGGCGCACCGCGAACCGGCAAGGACAAGGTCGGCGAGATCGACGAGCTGGAGGACAACGACGACGACGACGTGAACGACCGGGAGGCGAGCGAGAATGGCGAGGAAAACCTGCTGCCGGACCGCTCTTTACGTCGATCACGGGGCAGCACGAATGCAGCAGCTTTGAGCGAAGAGAGTCTCGACGACCATGACCCTGCACGTGACGAAGGTGTCCCCGCCGGCATGGAATTGTCGGACGAAGATGCAGCCATGGAGCAGCCGGACGACGTGATCATGATGGTCGACAAAAGTCTCTGCGCAGACTCGCCGGCGCCGATTCGGGACCCTGCACGAGGCGAAGACGCTGCGCACGCGGACGAGGACGAGGACGACCTCGAAGTGGTGGCAGCCTCGTGCGCTTGCGTGCACGGATCGCAGGAGAGCGACTCCGAGGTGGAGATCCTGCCGCCGCCGCCGCTGTCACCGCAAGCAGAACCTGCGCTCGTTTCGACAGCTTTGCCTTTCGGCGCGGCGGCATCTGAAGTGGCCGGTACGCTCGTCGCGGCCGATGCGCAGCTCGGCGTCGATATGACCAACCTCGAGCAGGTCTGGACGGCAGCAGCATTCTCGACGTCGGCCGGCAATCACATCAGCGCACCGAACGAGCCGACCACGGTCGAAGATGACGCGTTGGCGGGCGCGGGCATTGAGGAGCGCGACGAAGCGGCCGAGGCGACTCTCTCGCGCGTCGTCAGCAAAGCCGACTTTGACGCGATGCAAGTCGTCGGCCAGTTCAACCTCGGCTTCATCATCGCTCGCCGCCGCGTCGAGATCGCCGACTCTTCTGAGCTGCACGACGACCTCTTCATCGTGGACCAGCACGCGTCGGACGAGAAGTACAACTTTGAGCGGTTGCAGGCCGAGACGGTCATTCAGTCGCAGCGACTTTTGGCGTGAGCAGCTTTGCACCGAATCCTTCTTGTTTTGCACGGTCCGAGCGGAACTGACTCTGCTTTGACCGCTCACCACGACAGGCCTCGCGTTCTCAACCTTCCGTCAGCAGACGAGATCACGGCGATGGAGCACCTGGACGTGTTGCGGTTGAACGGGTTCGACGTCGAGGTCGACGAGAATGCCAGTGTCGGTGAGCGGGTCAAGTTGACGGCTCAACCGGTCAGCAAGGACACCGTCTTTGACGTCGGAGGTGAGCACTTGCTGCCCGACCGAAAGCCGCATAGCGAGAAGCTGATGATTCGCGGAGTGCCGGGCGCAGATCTCGAAGAACTCGTCGAGATGCTTGCGACCAGCGGAGGAACGGAAGTGGTCCGGCCGACGAAAGCGCGACGCATGTTTGCCAGCCGTGCATGCCGCAAAAGCGTCATGATTGGCAAGGCGCTCAATCACAAGCAGATGACGACCGTACGTAACGGCGGTCTTTCTTCCTCCGCCTTCCGCAGCTAGTCGACCTGTGCCGAAAGACTGACCCGGCAAGTCGTGGTGACGGTGACGGCATTCCCACGAGCAGATCCTCCAACATATGGGCGGGATGGAGCAGCCATGGGTGCGTCTGTTCGTCGCTCAACAGCTCGTCTATCAGGCGGACCAGTTGGACTGACTCTCGGCGTTCGCGTGCGCAGGCGTGTCCTCACGGTCGGCCAACGATGCGCTGGGTGAGTCCACAGTCGGCCATCGGTGGTTTTCAGCTGCTTCTGGGTGAACCGAAAAAGAGTCGAAAGTGCCGTCCCTGGCAAGGTTCGAGTCGGTCGGCAACATGACCGCACCGAACCCGGAATGGCCAGCGGCAGAAACTGACGTAATCTGGGCCCCTTTTCATTTTCGGACACGTGCAGTTAGCGTCGGTGGGAAATGGTGCGAGCAAGACGCCAGGGGGGGATGCTGGTCTGCGAGATGCGGTTGCTGTGTTGGGTCACGCATCTTCGTAGAGGTCCGTGCCATCGACCGAGCTTGACAAGCCAGAACTGCTGTCGGAGTTACAGTACCTCTGCCCCCACGTTTTTAATCGCGTGAAGGGTCGCCGTCGATCATAGTTTGAAGTGCGAAACCCTCAGATCATCTCGAAGCGGAAGTTGCGGAATGCGGGCCAACTCCACGGGCGGTCGTCTGCCTCTCCCCTCTCTTCCTCTCTCCTCTCTCTCTCCCTCGCTCACTCGCTGCGGTTTCTCGTCTCGAAAAGAAAAAAGGAAAAATGAAGTTCTCCCTCGCCGCCGTCGTCGCCGCCATCGCCTTCTCGGCCAGTGCCCAGGGTCAGTGTTTTCCTCCGCTCCCCACATTGCATCGCGCCACCCGCGTCAAAACACACGCGGTGTGACGTCCAAAGCACGATCGAAGGCGTCTTTTCCTCCCACTCTATACTCACCAATACTCTCACGCTATGCAGCCCAGGAAGTCCCGTCCGAGATCGCTGCTCTCTCGTCGCAGTTCAGCGGCATCCTGAACGGCGGCGGTCTTCCGACCGGCGCTGCTCTCCAGTCCGACATTGGCGTGAGTTCATGCACCAGCTGAACCCGTATTGGGGCGGTTACTGACGCGACTCCGACCCTTACAGGTCCTCACCTCGGCTCTCGCTAACCCGACCGTCTCGAGCTACGGTAAGCCAACTCTTCCCCCGCCTTTCCCGCAGTCGCAGCATCGTTCCTGACCTCTAACTCCCGCATTTGCGCGCAGTCTTCAACAACCCGTCGCTCTCGGCTCTTGCCCAGGGCGCTCTCGCCCTTGCCGGTGCCAACGGTGGTGCCAGCTCGGGCGCCTCGTCCGCCGCTTCCGAGACCTCGAGCGGCTCGATGGCCTCGGCTACCTCGATGGCTTCGTCGGCCGCGTGAGTCCCAGCGATTCCGCACCCGTCTCTGTCTCTCTCTCTCTCCGTAATCGTGCCACTGACATCTCGTCCGCCACTTCTGTTGGAATTCCTGACAGTTCGGGCGCCTCGTCGAGGGCCTCGTCGGTCGCTTCGGGCGCCTCGTCCGCCATTGCGGGCGCCACCTCCGCTGCTGGCTCGGCCGCTGCGGGTGCCTCGTCCGCCGCCGCTTCGGCCGCCCCCAAGTCGGGCGCCGAGTCGCTCCGTGGCGCTCTCGCCCCGGTCGCCGTCGCTCTCGGTGTCGTCGCCGGCGCCGTCGCCGTCCTCTAAACGGAGAACTTCGACCCCCAATCTCCATCGCTTTCTTTCTTTACACGCTCCTTATTCCCCTTCGTCGTCTAACCTTCGTCCTCCGTCTCTCGCCGTGTTGTGTCTAGTGGAGGCGTAGCGTGCTTTTTTTCCCATCCCTCTTGACAAATTGAGTCCAAAGCAATATCCACCTTACGATCCGCCTTGGAGAGCTTCTCTTGCGGCCTCGACGTTGAGGGCGTGAGCTGTAACGTCGAAAGGAGAAACGGCCAACTAGGTGAGCAGTTTACTCCAAGTCCGACTACAACCGTCTCTTCTCTCCGTGATGTGCTCGTCTCGACGGAAGGAAGGCGAAAATCGCGCAACAAATCCGATTTCTCAAGAGCACGCATAACAAGAGCAAGAGAACCACTCGCTACCCGACGAGGCGGGAACGTTGCAAGCGCTGAGAGCACTTGACTGGACGGAGAGACGGCCGAGGTCGCCAGCAGTTGAGTGGCGAAAGCAGCGCAAGGGTTCTCTCGACTACATGGGCACGGTGAGGAAGGTGAGGAGCTTCCTGGGGGTATGCATCTGGAAAAGGGAGGGAAAAAGCTTGCACAAGAGGTCTCGAAGAGGCTGGGGGGGAAAGTACACGCCGACTCCTACTCCTCCTCATCCGACTCGATGACCATCCTCCTCCTCGGAGCCGCAGCCTCACCCTCACCCTCCTCAGCCGCACCCGCATCCGCAGCGTCATTGTCAGCGTCTTGCCGCGCGCGTTCCTTCCTTCGTCGTTGCGCCCGCTCGGCCGCCTCGTCGGCCGCTTCGATCTCGTCCTGCGGGCCGTCGTCCGAGACTTCTTCCATCTCCCTGTTTTCGTTCGTACGCCGGAAAGGGACCAGTCAGCAACAGGAACCGAGTACGTAGTCATACGATATGAAGCGAGAGAGATGGAGAGAGAAAGGTCGGGGAAACGCACTCGTCACTCTTGGCGACAAAGCCTTCATCGTCGTCGTCGTCGTCCGAGTAATCGCGCGCAGCAAGCGGTCCGCCTCGTCCCCTCCGAGGCTGTGACCTTCGCGCGTAGCCTCCGTAACCGTCCTCGTCCTCGCCGGCGCCCGTATCGTTATCGTCGTCGTCGTCGTCCGACAAGCCTTCGAGCCTCGTCGCCTTTTTCGCCCCCGCGCGCCTCCCGCCGCCGCTGCCCGCCTTGCCGCCCGCCTTGAGCTTGGCCGCTTCCCTCTTGGCCTTTTTGATCGCCTCATTCTTCTTCCTCTCTTGTTGTTGCCTCTGCAACTCGGGATCCATCTCTGGCATCGCGGCCGCGATGGTACTCCTCCCTTTGGCGGCCGCTTGCCGTTGCGCGACCATCCCGGCGAGGCGTTTGTGCGTCTGACTCGCGATGGTGGCGGGACGGAAGGCGATCGCTCCGTGGACCGAGGCGTGCGCTTCGATGACGGAACCGGTGTAGGCGTGACGGGCCGTGAGGTAGGTCAAGCCGTGTCCGCGCGAGGTGTCGAACGAAGAGGCGGTCAGACCCGCCGTGACTGAGTTGACGGGAGGGGGGACGGGCAAACCCGATGCGGTGGAGGAAGAGAGGACGGCAGAGTGGTCGAGAGTGAGGGTCATGTCGAACAGTTCGGCGCCGAGTTGGAGCGAGAGGGAACCGTCGGACCAGCGGACGATTCGAGCGTTCGATTGCTTCACCTGCGCGCGGCGCGCCAAGGCGAAGGGGTTTGGTCAAGGTTCTGGTTAAAGCACGACCCGGAGAAGAGAGGGGAAACGCACCACCTGTCCGAGTTGGTCTTTGGTCCACCGCCACCGGATGACGTTCTCGTCCGGGACCATCCTCTGCTTGACTTCCTGACTCGCAGCAGCACCTTCTCCTCCTCCCTGATCGTCTCCTCCCGCGTTCTCGAGATCTTCCTCCTTGGGGTCCCATTCCTCCTCATCAAACGGTTTCGACCTGATCTCGAGAAAGTTGGGCATCCTCGCGTGCCAGATCTTGCCACCGGCGGGGACGGGGACGTTGGCGAGGGGCAGTTCGGCCGTGACGAGCTGTTGCTGTTCCATCTGGACGCGGTCGTGGTCCATCATGTCGCCCGTGATCTCTTCCTCGTCGTATTCGAGCGCGCGGCGCCGTGCGCGTTCTTCAGCGGTGAGGCCGTCGTCTTCTTCTTCGGGTTGCTGAGCCGGTTCAACTGCTCCTGCTGCCGCAAGCCTGTACGTGCGAAGGTGTGAGCCAGATATTCGGGTGAAGGTGCCCCGGTCGAGGGTGAGACTGCACGCACTGCTGGTCGTCGTCTTCATCGTCATCTCCTGCATCTCCGAACAAGTCGTCGCCCATGTCTTGGTCGTCGTCGTCGTCCCCGTCGTGGTGAAATTGAGGCGGCGGTACGGGCAACTCGTTGAACGGGTCCGGTTGGGTGTCTGCCCTCTCCGGTTCTTCGACGCCGGCATGCTTGACGTGTTCTGCTTCCGCTTGACCTGGGAAAGGGTTGGCGGCAGCTGCTGGATCGTCTACAGTGCTGTCGGGGAAGAGTTCGGGTGCGAGTTGTGGCTGCGAGCCGAACGCGTCGGTCTCTGCGCTGGTGGGCTGGACTGCGTTGGGCATCGGGTCGAGGGGACCATCTTCAAGAGTTCCCAAGATCGGATCCATCCCTGCTGGGCTCTGCAAGGTCGCCGAGTGAATTGGAGTTCATCAAAGAGAGCCTGCGACGTCGGCGAAGAGTCTCCTTCTGACAACTCGCTGCCTCATCGCAAAGTAAGGCCTTACATAGGCTTGAAGCTTCCCACAGTGCTTGTCATCACGCCCCCTGCCTTTTTTCTGCCCCGTCGAACGACTCGCTTCTCGTTCCTCCCGACCCGACTCGACTGACCGCGACTCACCTCGACCTCTCGCCCCTCGACGCTTGCTACTTACTAAGCGATTGATACGCCGAGATAACTCTGTGCTGCACCGCGTATTGATCCGCCAACATGGGTCACGGAAACAGCGACAGGCTCTACATCACCCATGTCAGTCCGCCTCCTGTTGCCCTGTCATTCAAGACTACTGACACCCACTCCGAAACAGGCCGAGCACTCTGGCGCGCTCGGTCAACACTCGGCCTCGTCCCGCGGCGCCCAGTCGAAGCACACCGTCCTCGCCAAACTCCCGTTCGACCACTGCGCCCTCACCCTGAAACCGTTCGAGACTCCCGTCTGCACCCAGGACGGCACCGTGTACGAGTTGCTCGCCATCATCCCCTTCTTGAGGCAGCATGGCACAGATCCCATGACGGGAAAGAAAATGGCCCCGGGCGACTTGATCAAACTCAACTATGCGAGGAACAACCAAGGCGTGAGTTTTGCTCTTGACCCGGGGAAGGGAGAGATGTCTCTTCACCTCTTTTGCTTTCTTTCTTTCTCTCTGGGGCTCGACTGACTCGACTCCGGGACCGTCCCACCCGCAGCAATACCACGACCCGATCACCTTCAAAGTCTTCAACGACCACACCGCCATCGCCGCCATCAAGACGACCGGCAACGTCTATGCGCGCGAGTCGATCGATCGGTTGAACCTGAAACCCAACAACCTGCACGATGTGCGTTGTTACTTTCCCCTTCGCCTCCTAACAACCTTCTCGCCACTCGGCTCGACTGACACAACGAGTCCTTTTTCGACCTGCAGCTCTTGACGGACGAACCGTTTACGCGGAAAGATGTCATCATGCTCCAAGACCCGCTCAACCTCGACAAGAAGGACGGTGCGCGCTTTTGCCTTTTCCTCCTTCCCCTGTCCACCCACGTCGCCTTTCCAACTCTTTTCCAGACCCCGCACTGACGCCAAAAACACACCGAATCATCTTCCAGTCTCTAAGTTCGACTATGTCCGAAGGGCCCTCAAGGTCGACGACGCGGACGAAGGAGCCCTGAGCGGGATCAACGTCGAAGCGAGCGGGATCGGCCGCGTGCTCAAGACGATCGAGAAGGGCAAGCAGGACAAGGCAGAGGTGCTTCGAGTTGTCCCTTTGACTGATCGATTGTTGTTGCGGAGCGTTTCTGACTAATTCTCGAGGTTTCGGGCCATTTTTTGTTGTTGCAGCAAGCTGCAAAGGCCACCGCCGCCACTGCTGGCAATTCCAAACACCCCGCCGCTTCCCCTTCCAACCCTTCCGCCGTTGCGTCAACTTCCGCCGCTGGTTCCTCCGGCGCTGCCGCAGTCCCATACAACCAAGCCCCGATCAGTACGAACCGTACCGCCGCCGCTTTCACCTCGACGAGCGCAGCCGTCTCGACCAAGAGCGAGAATGCCAAGTGGGACGAAGAGTACTTGATGTATGAGGAGGTGAAGGATCGGGCCGAGAAGGGGTACGCGAGGATGGTGACGAATTATGGGGCGCTCAATTTCGAGGTGGGTGCCCGCGGGTCCTCTTTCGCCTTGCATTTGTGGAGGCGGATCAATGACGAGCCCTGTCTATCGGATGGAATGGACTTGGTCCCGCTCAGTTGTACGCCAACGTGGCCCCAAAGGCGTGCTACAACTTCCTCAGTGTGCGTCGTCTCAGCCTTCTTTTCTTTTCTTTTCGCCGCGCAGTTGGTGCGAGCAGAATACACCCGGCCGATCATCCGACTAAACCGAGGTGAACCACACACCCAGCTCGCTCGTGACGGCTATTACGCCAACATCAAGTTTCATCGCTTGATTCCCGGTTTCATGGTGCGCGCTGCGCTCTCCCTCGTCTTTGAGTGTCCTTCGAAATCCCGCGATGGGCAAACCTGACGTATAGTCCGTCCCGTCATCAATGCGCACAGCTACAAGGCGGAGACCCGACCGGTACGGGGCGCGGAGGCGAGTCGCGATGGGGAAAGCCGTTCGAGGACGAGTTCCAAGCGAGGAATGCCTGTCAGTTTCCGTTCCGTCCCTCCTCCTTCTCGCTTTCGGCCTGTCCGAGCGTACGCAGACTGATCAAGACTCGAGGGCGTACTACCTGCAGACAAGCACGACCAGCGCGGGGTGTTGTCGATGGCGAATAGTGGACCCAACACGAACGGGAGCCAATTCTTCATCACCTTCCGGGAGCGTTGCGACCACCTGAACGGTGAGCTGCTTGCTGTCCTTTTCCATCGTCGGCGACCTGCCCATTTGCTGTACTGACTCGGGAGTTCTCTCTCTTTCTCTTGGTGAAGGCAAGCACACGGTCTTTGGCCGTCTCGTCGGAGGTCAAGACGTCCTCGACAAGATTGAGCGCGTCCCGATCGACCCGGCGACGGACCGACCGCTGAAACCCGTCACGCTGATCGACGTCGAGGTGTTTGGAGACCCGTTCGAGGATTACAAGGAGAGGTTGGCGAAGCGGTTGAAGCGTCAAGAGAGTGAGCGGTTGGGGATGGATGAGAAGCGGAGGAGAAAGGAAGAGCGCGACAAGGACCGGACGACGTGAGCAACATTCCACTCTCTTTGTTCTCTCCCTTTCGTCCCCTCGCCCACTCTCCTTCAAGGCAGTTGGGCTTTGTGATGCTGACCCTCGTGAGTGACGTAGGTGGTTCGGCACCAACCTCGAGACGACCGGTCCGAGTGCTCTCGCCGCGCTCGGCTCTTCCTCTTCAAACTCGACCGCAGGAATTGGCAAATACCTCGCCTCGGGCGCGCCGACCCCAACGATCACGGGAGCGGGCCTCAAGCGCAAAGATGCACCCGCTCCGAGCGAGTTGGTCGAGCGGTTGGGAGATCCGGATGGAGGGGGAGGAGGTACGGCGGCGGCGAAGCGGAAGAAGAAGGCTGCGGGAGGTGGATTCGGTGATTTTTCGGCTTGGTAGGGAGGCGGGCGGGGTGGCGCAATGACGGTGGTCAGAGTCGGCTCGAGGCGGGCGCCTCTTCCGGCTTCCAGCTTCCAGGGTCAGCTCCGCACACACATACACCGCCGTGCCGGCGCTTTCCAAGATGCCGTGGCGCGCCAGCGAGGCTTATCAATGCCGCCTGATTGGCTATGATTCTCCGCACCGCGGCATGTCCGATCGGCTCTTCCCGACAGCGCGCGCGCACGGGCCTCCTTTCAAGCTGGGCTGCTTGGCTCGCCCCTTTGTAAGCAAGCTGCTGCTTCTTGATCGATCTTCTTTCTCTTACCTTTGCGCTCCTTCTGGAACGACAAGCTACCAGAATGCTCTCCTACCTGGCTTCGCTCCTCGGCCGCGGCGCTACTGCTGATGGCGGCGTCGAGCATGCCGCCATGCCCGCGAGCTTCTACACTTCCGATGCCGTTTTCAGCCTCGAGAAGCGCGCCATTTTCTCGAGGATGTGGCTCCTTTGCTGCCACGAGCGCTTTCTCGACGAGCCGGGCAAGTACCAGCTGATGAACATTGCCGGGCAGTCGTTCTTCGTCATCCGGTCGACGGACGGTGAAATCGTACGTGCATGCACTCTTTCGCTCCCCTGGGACGATCAAAGAAGCGCACAATGCAGAAGTGCCCTGAGCTAAAGCCGCCCTTGAGCCCCTCAGCGCGCCTTCCACAACGTCTGTCGCCACCGAGGATTCCCCGTCGTCGACCCCACGACCCAGAACGCCTCCGATGTGGCCGAGTCCAAGGGGAAGCGCAGTATCCTCGCCTGCATGTATCACGGCTGGAAATACAACACCGACGGCACGCTGTTCCGAGCGCCGCAGTTCCAGGAGGTGGCCGGCTTTGACCCAAAGGCGCACAGCCTGTTTTCCCTCCGCGTGCACGTCGACAAGATCGGATTCGTGTACGGGAATGCCGACATGTGAGTGACAACAACAGCTCTCTTGTGCTTTGCTGTACGCTGACGCTTTCGACACCGCCAGGTCCGAAGACGGTTTGACGTGGGAACAGCAATTCGGCAAATTTGACCAGCAGGAGCGACTCCAAAAGGTCAATTGGGAAGATTACAACTACGAGTTGAGCTGGTCGATGGACAACGCGCCCTACAATTGGAAAGTCCTCGTCGACAACTACAGCGAGTGTCTGTGAGCCTTCCTCCTCTTGGTATCCTCGCACTCTCTGTTGATTGACCCCTTTGTGGCGCCTCAGGCACTGCCCTTTCACGCACCCAGACTTTGTTCGGACGACGAACCTCGACACCTACCGCGTTGAAAGCGACAAGGGCATCATGGCCCATTTCGTTGATGCAAAGCCGGGCGCATTGACGACCGAGGGTGCCGACGCCGACAAGTTTGCCTTCAACTTTATCTTTCCCGCGGCAAGCCACACCGTTACACCCATGTAGTGAGTTCCCGATCTTTCTCCCGTCCGTGCGAGCTCCCGGCGCGAGCTGCTATTGAGACTAAATTGCGTCTTGCAGCTGGTATCACATGCGCATCGTTCCGGTCACGTCCCAGTCTTGCACTGTATAGCTACCTCTCTGTTCCTGTGTGATTTCCACTACCTTGTAAGCTGACTTTGTTGTTCTCCTTAGGTCCTGTACGACGTGTACCGTCACAAGGACTGCACCGACAAAGTCTTTGCGGAGAACCACGCTTTCTTCGTTCGCGTCGAGACGGAGGACAAGATGCTCTGCACCAATGTGCAAAAGAACCTCAAGCGTGGGGTATACAACTCTGGACCTCTCCACCGTACGTCTTCTCATCGCGTCTCGTTACCTGGACTTGACTTCCGCGACTTACGCTCGGTGCCCCATCACCTCTGCTCTGCAGCCAAACGCGAGTCCGGCGTCATCTACTTCCACAAGATGTATATCGAGACCTTGAAGGAGCACTTTGAGAAGGAAAAGGCGGCTGGTCACGAGATCCGAGGGGCCAAGACTCTGTACCGTGGGAAGGAGACCGAGGCGGACAGCTTTGCGAGCGAGCTCGAAAGCTGCGGTGGCAGCTGCGGCAGCAGCGGGACCGCGGCGGAATGGTAAAAGGAGATACGTTAGCAGTTAGATTTCAAGCTTCATGTCATTCTGCAGTTTTGCATTGATGCGATTTTGCTTCTCACTTCTGGCTCGGTAAATTTTTCCAAACTAAACGGACAGCGAGACAATCCACCCAAAAGACCTGATCCCCAGGTGCGCTTGGTTTGTTCGTTGCCACCCGTTGGCGCAGGTGTAGCGAGATTGAATACTTCAGGCCCTCGTACTCTTTGCAGATCAAGACAAGCTGCTCCCGCACTTTGCAAGATTGACGCAAAGCCGAATCAAACGGGGCCTGATCCGGCGAGCAAGCCGCCAGTCAGTACATAGAAGGAACGTGATCACTGAACTTCCCGACGCGCAACATCGCACCAGGAAAGTCGAGGATGTGACGAACTCCCGCGAGCTCGTTAAGAAGGCCGAGGTGTAACCGTGCGGGTGCCGGCAGCCCCACGACTGGGGCGGCTGGAGCGGCAGCAGCAGCAGCTCACCGACCGTTCTGTGTATCACGAGCAGATTTTTCACGAACAGATTTGTGAGAGGTTGGTCGGGTCGGAAAAGCGAAGCGGCGGGCTGGCTGGGACAAGGTCCCAAGTTCTCTCCATCGTAGCGTTTGGACTATGCGTGTATAGACTCAGCAGCTGAGTGAAGCAAAGGATCACCGGTCTCCAGCAGAAATTGGCTTGCTTCGTGACCATAGCTCGTGAATGCTCTTGTTTTGGCTTTGGAAACTACAAGAAGTTGCTCTCACTGTGTTGAATCCATCCATCACTCTTCTCTCGTGCGCTTAAAGTCCTCAAAACCAACACCATTACATACACAGAGGGGAGACTTCCAAAAGGAGCCTGCTGTGTTCAAGTCCAAGCATCCCGGGAATCGATTCCGTACCGGCGCGCGCTGCGCAGTCCGATCAGTCCGTGGAAGCGGCGCAGTCCCATCTGCCCCAGCTCTTGAATGTTCTGACTTGCCTCGGCAGCCCGAGAACTCTCCGCTTGAGGAGACAGACCGCGAGGCCGAGGCGGCGAAGGGAGCCAGTGAGAACCTTCATGGGAGCTGCCAGTGTTGTGCGTGTCAAGCGCGTTGTGGCATGCTATGACCAGCTGGAGGGCGTGAGACAACAAGGTCAGTCCTTCTGCACACTGCTGGTCATTCACGTCCAGGGAAAGGTACCATGTCCTTGTCTTTCTTCATCTCTTCAAAGAAGGCAGTTATGCCTTCCTCCCCGCCTTCAAAGCCGCTAATCTGTCAAACTTGTGTCGCATCAATGATTTTGTCTCGCACACAAGGCGAGTGCGGGACTCACGACATGTCTTAGCACTTCATCAATTGGCCACGACACCTGGACCGGACCAGAGGCAGCGGGTTGAGCGGAGCGTCTTCAATCAACGTCAGAAAGAGCAAAGTGTACACGCACAGCCAGTATGTAGCCATATTTCCATTCGTATTTGCCGACCTCTTTGCCAACCTCTTTACCAACAGACTCCGCGGTGTTGAAGAGTTCCTCGTAAAACTTGCGCAGGCGATGGCTGAGACCAGCGTAGGTATTGGCGTCCTCAAAGGGTTTCAGACGTTGAACAGCTGCTGATGCCCAAGCCACTATATTTTTGCGGGCTTCCGTTTTGTTCGGACCCTCTGCAGGCTTGGGCGCAGCATTCTTCACACGTGTAGCCCGCTTGCGTGCGCGCCTGTTAGGGGATGCAACTTTGGGGGTTGCAACTTTCTTCTCCCCCGGCGGGAGGAGGAAACGCTCTGCGCGTCCACCGCGAAATGCCTTCATGACTTCGGCCCACTCAGGAGCCAAGCAATCTGGCAGATCAACCATAAACGGCGGAAGGTGCTGAGTGGCGAAGGAAGGACAGAAAGTTTGTACCTCTGATCGGAAGGCATCTTGCTCGTACCAGCTCCTGCGAAGGGCATCTGGTTGGACCCGTTTCTGCACAAACAGTCACGCTATCAGGGGGGCTCGAGGCTGCCAGGCTCGCGGGGACATACGAGTTGCGCAAGGATTGCCATCGCATCATGCGAATCCCGAATGCTGTTGTATGACTGCTCAAGCAAGTCCAAAAGGTTGACGAGAAGGTTGTCGTACAATGGCAGCACACTTTGAACATATGGCGGCCTGAACACTGCCTGGAATGCGTGACCCCATGCACGTGCCTCTTCGTGAGCGTCAGGGCACTCATCGATGATGTGAGCATAGATGAGGTTGGCCCAAGACATCACTCGTTGCCAAGGCGTTGCCGGGTAGTCTTCTGTAGGCCTCCACGGCGTCATGGACAGGAAGGGCACGTGCTTTGCGAAGGGATTTCTTTCAGACATGACTGTCTGGCTGCGAGGAAGTAGCTTAAGGAGACGCTGAGACTGCCAGTGGAGAGACCTGAGACTCGAGCTCCTGCTGGGCAAGCGTGAGATTGGTGGAGATCGTGCTCAGGGCAGCCCGAGTGTAAAGAACGAAGGAAAGCCACCAGACCACGGCCGCGTACTGTACGTATGGACTCGGCATGTCCGCGGACCGGAACGTCAGCTAATAAGCGGCGACGTCGAGAGGCAAGCTCAGAGCACTTCAGCGCTCAGCGTAAGAGCGACGGACGGTGTAATTGAGTAGCAAGAGCAGCTGAGCCCTGCGAGTCTGGTCGAGCAGCGAACTGTATTCGCGGAGGATGAAAGCGATTGATCGAGATGACGAGTTGGACCCAGTCGCCTATGGCACGCCGGTGTTGTCACCGTGAAAAGCTGCTTTACTTTCCTTCTTTCCTTTACCCCCTCACCTCGTGCGGCTCATATAGCCCTCAAGGAAGCTGCTGCTGGGCATGAGACGCCTCCTTGAACCCGTGCGATGCTCTACGCTGCTCTCCACCCTTCAGGAGGCCGTGCCAAAGTGCCGATACCATCGCGTTCGCCAAGCAGGTCTCCTCCATCGATCCTGCCCGCACGCCCATCACGACCATTATTGAAGCTCGAGCGGCGCTCTTACAGGCTACGAAGCTTGTAAAACCCATATGGCTCCTCCTCCCACTGATTTTGATTCTCACGACGCTACTTGACTTCTCCGACCTCTCATCGTCCCCCTCGGGCCGCCTCCGCCGCTGCGACTAGAACATATCCGCCCCCTACTGCTGCAAATGCTGACTCAACAAGCCTGGCCTCCCTTCCTTCGAGCCCACGCACGAATCGCTGCGCAAGCTGTCAACCGTCGACTTGCGGATGCGGTCCTTAGCTTCCCTGCGGCGGATACATATCCGAATTGCTCCCCGAATACGGTCGCGGCTGTCGTGGGATGGTACGGCGCTGTGCATGGCGAGATGATAAAGCCTTGACTGCAGCGGGCAGACGAGGAGAGTAAGGCGGAGGCGGCAGCGAGGTCGAGATCGCGATCAACATGGTGGCCCATTTGTTGAAGCTTTAACGCGAAGCGCAGCTTGCTATCAACCATACAACAACCTTCGGAGCAGGCTTGAGCACTCCAGTAGGTCGGGAGCGAATGGCTCGGGGAGATGGTGGTGAGGCTGGTGGAGAGGCGACGTCGGCGGTCTTGCAACAGGGCGTCTACCGCGCCCGTAGGAACTCGTAGACATAGCTGAAGATCAGTGACAGGTCCATAGACTCTGTATGTAGCCCTGAAAGCCTCCCTGGCTACACTTCCTGGTAAAGCAGGAAAGAAAGGAAAGCAGGAAAGACGGTGACAATTTCGGCGGCCGATAGTCGCCCGCTCTGAGCGGCGCCACACCCTCTTACAAGGCTTATACGCTATATACAAACCATGCTCTTGAAAGCAACAGCCGCGATCGCCCTCCTCTCCTCGGCCGTGTTGGCCGCCCCGGCAGCGGTCACCTTTGATGACGCCGCCGCCGTCGCTCGCCCTCAAGTCGTGCTGAGCGGGGCACGACAAGCTGCCCTCAACTGGGGCGCCGACAAGCTCTCGCGGATCGGAGAAGATGATGGACAAGCACACGCTATGACCCAGTGGGGCTGGTCCGATTGCGGTGAGAGAGCACTACCCCTCCGTCTCCGAGTGGGGGTTGTTGTTGCGGAGTCAACAAAGAGCTGACGAGAGCGGACACCGCGTGCAGGCCTCGTCAAGGAGGACGACCTTAAGATCGAGTCGCTCGAAGTCAGCCCGGACCCGCCCAAGCCCGGTCACAACTTGACCATCAACGCCTCTGGCCGCGTCAACCGCCGCATCGAGGCGAGTAGCCTCTCGTCTCCCTTGCTTCCCGCTCCCGGCGCAGTAAACTGATCGTTCGGTTCTCACTACCTGTAGAAGGGGACCTCGGCGGACGTGACGGTCAAACTCGGCCTGATCAAACTCCTCACAAAGCGATTCGACCTCTGCGAGGAACTGTCAGTCATTTTTGCCCTCTCGCCCACACCTGAGAAAGGCTGTCTGGGCTAACCGTGGCTACGCGACCGCAGTGCCAATATCAACTCGTCTCTCGCTTGCCCGATCGACCCGGGCGTGTATTCGTTCACGCACACTGTCGCGCTGCCGAACGAGATCCCGCGCGGTACGTACAGGACACGGAACTCTCTTGCGCTTGGCATGAAGTTCGGGCCATATGGTTGAATAGCAGCAACTGATTGAAAGTCCTTTTTTGCGTCCGTACAGCCAAGTTCCAGGTCAACGCTCGCGTCGTCACGCCGGTGGTTGAGGAGGAAGTCGGCTGCCTCGACTTGTGGAGTACGCACGCACCTCTTCCGCTCGCTCTGGATCAGATCACTAACCAAGGTTTCCATCGCCTGCCCGTGCAGTCAACTTCCTGGTTCCGGACCAGCTTTAGACTCGGCTCCTTTTCTCGTGATAACCCTCTCGAGACGGTTTCCCCGTCTCGCTCTGCACAAGATTCCAAGACGGGCTCCCTCCATGTTGACTGCTCTCTCTCTCTCTCTGCTGCCCATATCGACTTCATGTCCTACTGTCTGCTGTCCGAAGCCTGTAATCACTCTCTCGCTGCCTCGCCCTCTGTCGCGCTCCCTCCGGATTCAGAGAGTGAGCCCACGGAAAGTCTCGCCCGGAAAGTGATGTTACAAGCACTGCTGCGTAAGTCTATGGAGGAGGTGTCGGACAAAAGAGGCAGGCGACGAGAGCGAGCAAGCGCGTCTAGTCGGCCTTGATGATCGAGTAAGAAGGCGCCGGGAGCTTGTCGGCACCCTTGAGGAACTCGATCTGTTTGGGCACCACCGCGGTCGAGTCAGCAAGGGATCAGGATTGATAGTCGCTTCTCCCCCGGGAGAGCGAGCAAGACGAGATCCCGGCCAAAAAAAAATGGACAGAGGAGAAAAAAAGGGCGGAAGACGCACGTCGACGACAAAGAGGTTCTGGATGACCTTGGCCTTGGCCTGGTCGACGAGCTGGTGAGCAGCGAAAGCCGAACCGCCGGTGGCGATCAGGTCGTCGATGACGACGACGTTGGCGCCGGCGGGGAGGGCGTCCTCCTGCATCTCAAAGACGTCCGTGCCGTCTGTGTCAAGGAGCGGGGAAGATCAGCGCCTTTCAGCCAGGTGTAAAGAGAGCCGAAAGAAAAGAAGAACGTACACTCCTTCTCGTACTCTGCCTTGAAGCACTTGCCCGGCAGTTTCCCCTGCTTCCTCACGGCGACAAACGCGGCGCCCAACCGACTCGCCAACACGGGGCCGAACAAGAATCCGCGCGCGTCGAGGCCGACAAAGGCGTCGATCTTGGCGTGCGGGTTGCCGGTCTCGGCGCGGAGGCGCGGGAGGGTGGTCGACGTGAGGTGGTGCAGGAAGTGGGTGATCAGGGTCTGCCGGTCACGAGTGAAGGTGTCGATATGGCAGAACACAAAGAGTCAGCTGAGACACGCCAACGCTCTACACGAGGCGAGCGACTGACCTCGAAGGCGATCGGATCCCGGAGCAGAGGAAAGATGTCGAGGAAGACGATGCCCTTCTTCGGAAAGTCTGTAGTCGCGCAGTCCAGCAAGCAGAATGTCAGCTCAATGTTCACATCTGCCGCTCCTACAGCCTAGCGAGTTCGGCGAGGCGTAGGTTGCTTGGAACGTCAAAGTCGCGAAAAAAGTCGACGAGCGATGCGAAGGACAAGCAGAGAGCGAGTCTGTGGACTGACCGGGGTGGACGCCGAGCTGACTCCGGAGGTACTCGATGTCAGACATGTCCAGCGAGCGTCGCGTGTGTAGTGGTCGGACGGAGCTGTTGACGCTCTTTCTCATCTCTCCGCCTGGAGCCGGCCGTGCTCTCGCTTGTCGATCACGCAACTTGGGGAGGTCAATTCGAGAAAATGACGGTCTTAAACACGGTCTACTATGGATATATATGATCAAGTATGCTTGCTCTACTGCTCCGCATGTCCAGGCGGAGGCGCCGGTGTCACCGGAACGTGGTGCTTTCCCGCCTCGAGCGCGATCCGGATCGGCGACGCCTCGTCCGGGTACAACTTGCGTTCGAGGCGGTCAAAGGTCGAGTCGGTCAGGTGCTCGACCGGCTCGTCGAACAGGAAGGGGAGGAACGGGATCGTGCCGAGGCTGTTTTCGTTCAATCGTCGGACGCGAGAGAGGATGTCAGCCACGAGAAACGGAGGTTTTCCGGCTGCGCTTAAAAGTCAGGGTGCGGGGGAATTGGGCAGGGGATCGGGCAGACGAGATTGATCCGATGGGGCAAGGGGTCTTAAAGGGAGAGAGAAAACGTACCCAAGTGCGGAAGGCAACCACTGCCGGACTCGAATGTTTTGGATGCCCTGCTTCTTGATGAAGAGTGCAGTGTATTTGACGATGCTGTGAATCGTCAGGGAGGGCAAGAGCATCGAGGCTGTAGCCTGGAAGATGGCCCGCTTCGCAAAACTTCGTGTGTGCGGTACGGTACGGTACGGCGAGAAGAGCGACGTCGAGGAAGAAGGGGTGGAGGACGCAAGATGCGGATCGGGATTGTCAGCTGAGACGTTACTCGAACCGGAAACAACCGAAGTACGAGCTTCAATCGGACGCACGTCAATCCGACCACTTGGGAAACATGATCCGGCGCCATCTCGCTCGCCCGCCCCTTTGCCTTCCACGACTCGTACACGACATCGCCGATCAAGTAGGCCCAACTGATCCCGTACGCGGCCGTGACCGTCTTGGGTGCCACAACGGGGCGGAACGATTCGCCGACGTCGCTCGTGTAGGCGAGGTAGCGAGACGAGGCGATCAGGACGGGCCGGAAACGGGCGAGGTAACCTGTTCGAGTGGGACACGAGAAACAAACACACACACACAATTAGAGAAGTGTCAGTCAGTCAGGTCGTGGGGAGCGAGGTGGTATGTGGCCTTCACTCACCGAGGTAGCGAGCGTTGGTTTCAGTCGAATCAATGTCGCCTCGCGCGATCTGATCCTCGAGCTTGTCGAGGCTCTTCTCGGCCTGCTTCTCGAGGTCCTTGGCTTGTTGCATGGCCATCTCTAGTTTTTCGGAGGCGGGGACCTAGTGTAACCGAGGCTTGAGTCTATTGGCGAGGCGGCGGCGGCGGGGGGGCTGGTGGCGGACGGAAAAGAGCAGCGGTTGATCTACAGCGCGCTGAGGGGGATGAAGCGCAACTGATGTCTCTATCAGCTAGGTTATCAAGCTGTCCGACTGGAAGTAAGGCTGTGGTACAGTGCAGGAGGGACGACTCACGCAGTCAGCGTCATCGCTCAGACTCGTTCCGCGTGACTCTTCCGCAGGGCGACAAATGGTCTGATGCATCTGATGTCTAACAAGCACTCTTTGCTTCGGCAGTTCGGCAGAAGAGGAAGGTCGAGGCATAACACCTCCGGAAGAACGGAAGCGAGAAAGTTGCGCGGCCGTCCGACGAGCAAGCTGCTCCTCATCGAAAGAAGAGATCCCCGGAGCCTTTCCCCTTTCCCCCCTCGGCACCATTCGGCCCCTTCCCCAATCTTGCACAGAGGCAGCGCCGTGATCGTCGAGAGCAAGGGTCCCGCCTCTCGTCGAGGGAGGAGCATAAGGAATGAGCAAGAAGACGGCTGAGTGTGTGTGGGTTGTTGCATTGCGAAAATTGTACATGCGAGAACGGCGGCCCCTCCTATCGTCCGACGCTGTTGCACACAGAAAAGAGTCAGTTGCAGTCACGGAAACCGTCAGAACGCCAGAGAGCAGTGGACGCACTTTGCCCTGCCGGTGACACCCTGTTGATGCCTGCCGACGAGGCTCTTGTTGGCTTCGCTCTGGCCGTTCAGGACGGCGAGGACCTCGAGCGCGAGCCTGCGTCCGAAATCAAACTCCTTGTCGCCGATGCGCTTGTCGCTCGCGTCGACGATCCACTTCCACGCCTGCCTCGTCCGTTGCTTGTCGGTCAACGGCTGCGGAGTCTGCATGACCTTGGTGCCCTTCCTCCTCCCGACGATGCGGATCTGCGGACTGACGACCTCGATCGCTTTGCGGAGGATGGGCAAGGGAGGCGACGAGGTGGCGAGGTGCAACTGGGCGAGCATCGAGTCGAGGGCCGAGTGGGCGCGGGCGAGTTTGCCGTCGCGCATGATCAAGCGGGCGAGGTAGGCGAGCAATTCGGTGTCGGGATCGCGAACTGCCGGGTCTGGTAATGCGACCGGTCCTGCTCCCGCAGCAACCTGCGAGACGGGAGTGGAGGAGGAAGCGGAGGAAGGGGCGAGGGAAGTGTGCTTGATGGAAGGCGGCAGGGTGGACGAAGTGGAAGCGACGGGCGCGTGCGGCTTCTGAACCAAGTGCGAGTGCCCTACGCCGACTCCTGCTCCGGCTACGGTGCGCTGGCGGAAGGGTGCGGCGGCTGCCGAGTTGGCCTCGAGCGCGGCATCGAACGCCGACAGCTGCGAGATGCCGGCGACGGGCTGCCGTGGCCGGACGTGAGCGTGCACGAGTCGCGCGACGGTGTTGCGCGCGTACGACATTCCCAGCTGTGTTGGACGGTAGAGTTCTCTCGGCAAGAGAGCGAGTCTGGGTCGCGACTCTGTCGTCCGACTTGGCGGCGAAGACTCGTTCGACCGCTTCCGTTCACACTTCGCGCACCACTTCAAGGTCTACTCTACGGCAGACGCAGGCAGTTACACACTCGCTTAGAACCCGCTTCCGTCCTTCGACCCACGCCTGCTTCCGAGTGCCCATCCGCGAGTCGGCCGATTGTTTTCCCCAGCGACACACAAGAATGGCTTCCACCGCTCCCCGTAAGCACACTCTGCCCGAACTGGACGAGGAAGGGTCGTACGCTGACCACACAGACCCCCGCACATCAGACACGATCACGCTCGACCCGACAAAGTATGATGCGGAACAGATCAACCTCATGGAGGAGCGGTTGATCGTCCTCGACAACGACGACAACGCCATCGGCGAGGGCTCAAAGAAGGACTGTGAGTTGGCGTGCAAGAGTTTCTCTTCCTCTCGAGGCGAGACCGCTGTAGCTGACTCGAACGCATACGCAGGCCACCTGATCCCGCCACCCGGATCGTCACAAACCCGTTCGCCGTTGCACCGCGCCTTTTCCGTCTTCCTGTTCCACCCCGAAACGGGCAAACTCTTGCTCCAACGACGAGCCGACGAAAAGATTACGTTCCCGGGCATGTGGACCAACACGTGCTGCTCGCACCCGTTGACCAGCAACGGAGAAATGGACGAGCAGGACCAGATCGGTTCGTCGTCGTTGCGCCCTTTTTTTTTTCGCGCGATCAGCTCCCGTTGACTGATACCAAAATTTTCGGTACTTTGCAGGCGTCCGAAGAGCCGCGGCACGGAAGTTGACCCACGAGTTGGGCATCCCGCACACCTACCCGCTCGACGACTTTGCCTACCTGACCCGGATCCACTACTACGCCCCTTC